>FXAL01062185.1:0-19529 GCA_900177555.1 Renilla reniformis
AATTTAGAAAACAAATCATTAACGTTTCAAAGACTGGCTATTATCCGATCAGTGTTTCAGGTGTTAAAAAGTGCTTTGCATTTAATTGGAATTCAAATTGAAATTAATAACCCAGAGTATAACAAGGAGATAAATTATGAACATAAAACCGATTAGTATTAATGTGTTTTCAGAATATGGTAAATTAGAGGCTGTTATTTTACACCGCCCAGGGAGGGAGTTTGTTAAAGTTGATCCTAATTTGTTATCTCAATTTTTAATTGAAGATACTTTAGGTTATGAAGAAGCTTTACGAGAATCACAAGTTTTTGTTAACTTGCTACAAAAGAACGGTTCTCAAGTTTTATTTTTTGAAGATTTGTTAGCAGAAGTCCTAACTATATCAGAAGTGATCAAAACAGCATTTATTGATGCATTTATAGCATTAGCAATTGTGGCTTCTGAGCATAAATCAGATTTCCGCAAATTCTTAATGGAGCTACCAACCACTAAAGATCTAGTTAATCAGGTTATTAGTGGAACATTATTATATGAATTACAACCTGATTGTAGTGAAGATAATCGCCTTAAATATATTACCATGCCAGTTGTTAATGCTTTGTTTACACGCGATCCGGCATTTGTTATTGGTTCTACTATTTTTATTTCACAAATGGCTCGACAAATTCGTAAACCAGAAACTTTAATGCACAGATTTGTGTTCCAACATCATCCTTTATTTGTTAATGCTACAGTATTGAATTTTGATGATCACCCGGAAGTAACTATTGAAGGTGGGGATGTTATGGTGTTTAATGAACACACGGTTTTTATTGGTCAATCCGAACGCACAAATAAGCATGCAGCTAAAGTATTAGCTCAAAAATTATTTGCCACTCCTAATAATAAGATTAACAAGGTGGTGTCGATTGGACTTGACGCAGATCGATCAATTATGCACCTAGATACTTTGTTTACTAGAATTGGGGAACGCAATTTTAATCTATACAATGCTTTTCTGAACGTTGACTACCCGATCTTAGAAATTACCCCTCAACAATCACAAGTCATTAAAACATCCCTTTTGCAATATGTTCAAAATATTATAGGAGACGATATAAATTTCATTAAACCCCAAACCAAAGATTATGCACAATTGCGTTGAGAACAATGGAACGATGGCCAAAACATGTTGGCTGTTCGACCTGACGTTACCATTAGTTATGAGTGCAATAAAATATGTAATGCATCAGCAGAAGCAGCCGGAGTGAAAGTTTTGAAATTACCAGCTACTACTTTGATTCACGCAAGGGGCGGTCCTCGCTGTATGTCATTACCAATTTGTAGAGAATTAAACACAACCACATAGGAGATTATTATGTTAAACACAACTTTAAAAAACCGTAACTTTTTGACTTTATTGGATTTTTCATCATCTGAAATTGCATATTTACTAGATTTAGCAGCTGATTTAAAAGCTAAAGCTCAAAAGAAAATTTTTCCCAAGTATTTACAAGATAAGAATGTAGTTTTAATTTTTGAAAAAACTTCAACCCGTACACGCTGTTCATTTCAAGTAGCTGCTCAACAAATGGGGGCCCATGTTACTTATATTAGTTCTAATTCGCAAATGGGAATTAAAGAAACTATCGAAGACACAGCTCGAGTTCTGGGCCGTTATTACGATGGTATTGAATTTCGGGGAAGTAAACATTCCGATGTCGAGGATTTAGCAAAATATAGTGAAAAAGTTGTGTGGAATGGACTAACCGATGATTTCCATCCAACCCAAACTTTGGCTGACTTTTTAACGATTCAAGAGCACATTCAATCCAATTTAAAAGGGTTAAAATTAGTTTATTTTGGAGACACACGTAATAATGTGGCTGTATCTTTGATGATTGGTTGCGCAAAAATGGGGATGCATTTTGTGGGAGCTGGTCCGGCTCACTTACTACCAAAATCAAACATTATTGAACAATGTCAATCTATAGCAAAAGAATCTGGGGGGTCCATTACTTTTGAAACAAATCCTTTAAAAGCCGCTCATCAAGCAGATGTTTTATATACTGATGTATGGGTATCAATGGGAGAACCAGATCATATTTGAAAACAAAGAGTTGACCAACTAAAACCATATCAAATCTCAGAAACCATATTATCTGCAGCTAAGAATACGGCAATATTCCTTCACTGTTTGCCTGCATACCATAATTTAGACACTAAGATTGGTGCTGAAAAAGGGGCCATGTTTGGTATGAAAGCATTTGAAGTAACTGACGAAGTCTTTACTTCGCCACAATCGAAAGTGTTTGATGAAGCAGAAAACCGCATGCACACTATTAAAGCTATTATGGCGGCCACATTAGGATCAAACATTTAAATGAATTTCTTTCGCTTTAAATCCAAGAAAAAGAAAAAATTTCAAATGGCTTCGGCTTTTACAATTTTGATGGTTATTATTGTCATAACTGTTTTGGCATCATGAATTTTGCATTGGTCCGGAGTTACATATAATGTTCCCAGCAATGATGGTTTGGTGTCTACGACCCAAACAGTTTCGCCAGCTGGAATTATCGATATTTTCTATGCTCCCATTAAGGGTTTTGAACAATCAGCCGGAATTATTGTTTTTATTTTATGCATTGGTGCCTTTGTTGATATTGCCATTACATCGCAGGCTCCACATGCTTTGGCACAACGCATTGCTAATAAACTCAAAAATAAAGAAATTTGACTAGTACCAATTTTGATGACCTTTTTTGGTATTTTGGGAACAGTAGAAGGGTTTTGCGAAGAAAGCCTAGGATTTTACTTGTTAATTGTTCCTTTAATGGTTATAGCAGGGTTTGATACCTTTACGGGATTTTTAATTGTTATGATCGGAGCAGGAGCTGGAGTTATGGGTTCCACTGTGAACCCGTTTGCGATAACAGTTGCTTTTAACAGTAGCGGGGGGGTTTTTCCAGCCGGTCATTCACCCATTGGCGAAGGTCTACCGGTCGCTATTTCGTTTGGCGTTTGATATGCTTTGAGAGTGAAAAAAAATAATAATAAATCTGTAACATTCGAAACTTATGAGGCTGATAAACAATATTTTGTAACCCATTTACCTCCGGAAATTGAATATAATGCTCGACGCAAATCCACGAATGTTGTGTTTGCCCTTGCTTTTGTTATTATGATTTTTTACTTAGTGGATTGGGATTCGTTGTTGAATGTGCAAGTGTTTGAAAAAGGTGGGGATTGAATTAATCACAACCTCCCCTATATAACATCGTTGATTGGGGGTCCCGGACACATTGGATTAGCTGAAGTTGGAACCATTTTTATTATAGGTGCAATTATTATTGGTTTTATAAATTGGAAAGGGGAAGCTGATTTTATTAAAAAATTTATGCGAGGGACCTCCGATATTTTAGGAGTTTGCTTAATTATTGCTGTAGCTACCGGATTAAGTTTTATTTTTTCTGAAACTGGTATTAAGTTGTTATTGGGTAATGAATTAGAAAGAGGCATTGGTAATATTAACCGACTATCAACGTTTATCATTTTGTTTATTGCTTTCATTCCGTTATCTTTTGCTGTCCCCTCATCCAGTGGTTTTGCAAAAGCTTTTTTCCCAGTTTTAGGCCCCGTACTTGGGACTCACAATTATTCGGGAGGAGTAGCTGTGTATTCTTGAGCTAATGGTCTGGTAAACATGATTACCCCAACTTCAGGAGTTGTTATGGGGGGATTGGCTTTATCACGTGTTCCATATAATAAATTCATTAAGGGGATTTGACCATTATGATTAATGTTGTTTGGAACCGGTATTGCACTTACTTGTTTTGGAACCTTGGCGTTTTCCAAAACTTCAAATATATTTTAATAACTTTAAACACATATGAAATTATAATAAAATACTTAATACTAAAGGGACATTATGAAAATAAAAATTAATAGTAATATCAATTTATCTGATTATTTAAATCCAGCACTTAACCATATTATGGAACTTATGAAATTTAAGTCTATTTCTGGTAAAGATGCTAACGATAGCATGCCTTTTGGTCCCGGTTGTGATCAGGCCTTGGAATACATAGTGAATTTGAGCCAAAAATTAGGGCTAAAAACACATATTCATCCGGATCGAATGTATGGTTATGCTGAATACGGATCAGGTCCTAAAATTTTTGGAATATTATTACATTTAGATGTTGTCCCTGGGGGCGATCCTAATAAATGATTGCAATCACCTTGAAATCCTACTTGCGAAAACGGTTTTTTGTATGGACGTGGCTCTTTGGATGATAAGGGCCCTGCTATTATCAACTTATTTGCTATGAAATACTTGATCGACCACGGCTTTATGCCGAGTGATGAATACACTATTCGTTTTATTTTTGGTTTATCAGAAGAAACCGATTGAAAATCAATTAGGCAATATTTAGCAGATGAAGGTGAAGTAGCAACAGGATATGTCCCTGATGGTGTTTGGCCCGTTGTGTATGCCGAAAAAGGCATTTTAAATTTTGATATTATTGGACCGGGATCGAAGGATTGATTAATATTTAGCAACGAAGGTGTTTACAATATGGTGTGCGATACTTTAAATATTAAAGTAGTTAACGAATCACCAATGGCGTTAATTTCAAATTTAATTGAAAATGATACCAAATTTAATAGAACAGTTGACCAATCTGAATTAATTATTCAAGGAGAGGGGGCGCATGGATCAGACCCCTTTTCAGGGGAAAACGCGATCCTTAAATGAATCAATGCTTTAGATGGAGCAAAGTACAACACTCCCGAAGTGACAAAATGAATTAGTGATAATTTTGGCAAAGATCATCAGTTTGATTTACATCCTATTTTTGAAGGCTTTACAGATGAAACTGGAGGCATTGTTGGCAATATTGGTTTTTTACATATTGATTCAAAAGAATCAATAGTAGGTGTAGGAATTAGAGTTCCTATTAGTATGTCAGAATTTGAAGTAAAAAACCTTTTAGAAAAAAACCTTAGCCAATACCCTGATTTAAAAATCAAGCATAGGGAATGGGATGCCCCCAAGCACATCGCTAAGAATGACCCTCGTATTCAAACCTTATTAAACATTTATCGTCGTGTATCAGGTAACACGTCAGCAGAACCAGTTTATACAGGCGGAGGCACTTACGCGCGAGCTTCTAAAAATTTAATAGCTTTTGGAGCTTGTGAAGACTTTAGAAGTATGCACTCTCCTAACGAAAAAATTGCTATCAAAGATTTGACTAAAATGTTAGAAATTTATATCAATGCTATTAACGAGTTAGCTGGTTAATAACTTTGTCTCTTAACATAATTTATGAAAATTTTCCAACCAAACGATTGGCAAGAAATTGCTACCTTATTCAAGCAAAAAAAAATAGGCATTATTCCAACAGACACAATTTATGGGCTAGCGGGAGTTATTTGTGATCCCCGCATTAAATCGCAAATAACTACTATTAAAAAACGACCGCACAATAAAGAAATTGCTGTCATTGTAAACAGCATTGCGCAAATGGGAGAAATTATTAAATTAACTCCTAATATTCTTAATATTATTAATTCATCTCCAAATTCTGTAACTATTTTAGGGCGAAAAACACCGGCCCCCATTTTAAATAATCTTTATCATGAAAACGATAAAGTGGGTGTGAGGATAACTAATTTGCGTTGATTACAAAATTTAATTAACTACACTGGTCCACTATTTTGCACTAGTGTTAATTTTGCAGGCGAAGAACCCTTAAATGATTGTGAACAGCTAAAGCGATTCCCAGCAGATTTCATGGTTGCCACAGATTCAACAATAGAGGTTAACGATATACAAAAACCTAGTCGTATTTACGATGCTATTGATGACGTGTGATTGCGATAGCTCATTAATACCAAAAATTTATATAGAATAAATCTTGCTTTTACAAAATTTATGCTATATAATTTATTTTGTTAAATATTTATGACACGCTCGGGTTCGTGTAGAAAGGAAATTATGCCAACAATTAATCAATTAACCAATAAACCCCGCAAGCTTAAGGTTTCTAAAACTAAAGCCCCTGCTTTAAACAAAGGGTGAAATTCGTTAAAAAAACACGCCACTAACACCTCTTCTCCTCAAAAAAGAGGAGTTTGTATCAGGGTGGCAACAATGGCTCCTAAGAAACCTAACTCCGCATTACGTAAATACGCTCGTGTTCGTTTGACTAATGGAATGGAAGTAACAGCATACATTCCAGGTGAAAAGCACAATCTTCAAGAACACAGCGTAGTGCTAATTCGCGGAGGTCGGGTAAAGGATTTACCTGGTGTTCGTTACCATGTTATCAGAGGGACATTGGACGCTGCAGGAGTAGACGCGCGCAAGCAAGGTCGCTCAGCATACGGTACTAAAAAACCAAAAATCAAAAATTAACAATTAATTTTTAATACTACATATGAAACAAGCAAATTAGAAAGGACTAATTACATGCGTAAAAATCAAGCAGAAAAAAGAGATATATTACCTGACCCTATTTACAATTCTCGTACAGTTACTAAAGCTATTAATAATATTATGCTAGACGGTAAAAAAGGGTTAGCTCAAAAAATTTTATATAAAGCTTTTGAATTGGTGCAATCCAAAACCAAAGAAGAACCATTAGTGGTTTTTAGAAGAGCTTTGGATAACGTTATTCCTATTTTAGAATTAAAATTTCGTAAAATGGGGGGAGCTAATTACCAAATTCCTGTCGAAGTACCAGAAAGCCGAAAAGAAACATTAGCTTTACGTTGATTAATTAATTATTCACGTAATCGTCACGAAAAAACAATGGTGGAAAAATTAGCTTATGAAATCATTGATGCTTCTAAAAATACAGGAGCAGCAGTTAAAAAGAAAGAAGATACTCACAAAATGGCTGAAGCAAACCGTGCTTTCGCTCATTATCGCTGATAAATAGGTTTGACATGAGAAGATATTCATTAGATAAAATTCGTAATATCGGCATTATGGCGCACATTGATGCCGGAAAAACGACAACTACAGAGAGAATTTTATACCACACTGGTAAAATTCATCAAATTAAAGAAACTCATGACGGTGGCAGTCAAATGGATTATATGATCCAAGAGCAAGAAAAGGGAATTACCATTACTTCCGCTGCCACAACAGCTTTTTGAGCAGACCATCAAATTAATATTATTGACACCCCTGGTCACGTTGATTTCACTGTAGAAGTGGAACGTTCACTACGTGTTTTGGACGGAGCGATTGCTATTTTAGATGCTCAAACAGGGGTAGAACCGCAAACTGAAACTGTATGAAGACAGGCTACCAATTACCATGTTCCCCGATTAGTTATGGTTAATAAAATGGACAAGGTAGGAGCAGACTTTTTGTATTCCGCACAATCTGTTTTTAATCGCTTAGGTGGTAACGCTCACCCTATTCAGTTGCCGATTGGAGCTGAAAAAGAATTTTCCGGAATTATTGATCTTGTAACTATGAAGGCATATGAATACGACGGTAAAGAAGATGAAATCGCTAAAGAAATTCCTATTCCAGAGGCTTTGCAATCCCAAGCAGAAGAATACCGTATTAAAATTATTGAAAGCTTAGCTGATTTTGATGAAGAATTAATGGTGAAGTATTTGGATGGAGAAACAATTAATGTTCCGGAATTGAAAGCAGCTATCCGTAAGGCCACACTAACTGGTAATTTTTTCCCAGTGTTGTGTGGGACGGCTTTTAAAAATAAAGGTATTAAATTACTGTTGGATGCAGTTAATGATTATTTGCCTTCACCCTTAGATGTAAAGGCTATTCAAGGTCATCTAGAAAATGACGAAAAAGGTGAACGTCATCCAAATGATGAAGAACCGTTTGCCGCGTTAGCCTTCAAAATACTAGTTGACCCGTTTGTAGGCCGATTAACTTTCTTTAGGGTTTACTCAGGGAAATTAAAAAAAGGTAGTTATGTATATAACTCGACTAGAGGCCGTAAAGAAAGAATTGGAAGAATTCTTTTGATGCACGCTAACCAACGTGAAGACATCGATGAAGTCAACGCTGGTGAAATTGTTGCCTGTGTAGGATTAAAAAACACAACCACTGGGGACACATTATGTGATATGCAAAATAGAATTATTCTGGAATCCATGGATTTCCCAGAACCGGTTATTTCATTGGCTTTGGAACCCAAAACTAAAGCAGACCAAGAACGCATGAGCTTAAGTTTGAGCAAATTATCAGAAGAAGATCCTACTTTTAAAACCTATACTAATATCGAAACTGGTCAAACAATTATTGCAGGAATGGGTGAGTTACACCTCGAAATTATTGTTGACCGTTTGAAACGTGAATTTAAGGTGAACACTAATGTGGGAACACCGCAAGTATCATACCGTGAAACCTTTACTGCTGCCACTGAAGCTGAAGGGAAGTATATTCGACAATCTGGTGGACGTGGTCAATATGGGCATGTCTTTATAAAGTTTGAACCTAATCACGATAAAGGGTTTGAGTTTGTAGATAAAATTGTGGGAGGTAGAATTCCTCGAGAATACATTAATCCTGTGAAGCAAGGGATAACTGAAGCTTTAGACAACGGTGTATTAGCTGGTTACCCACTAATTGATATTAAGGCTACTTTATTTGATGGTTCATACCACGATGTTGACTCTTCAGAAATGGCGTTCAAAATTGCAGCTTCACTTTGTTTGAAGGAAGCGGCTAAGAAAGCTAAACCAGTTATCTTGGAACCAATTATGGCGGTAGACGTTACTGTGCCAGAAGATTATTATGGTGATGTTATTGGCAATTTATCATCCCGTCGGGGAGCGATTGAAGGTAGCGAACAACGCGGTAATGCGCAAATGGTTAAATCTAAGGTGCCCCTTTCTGAAATGTTTGGGTACGCTACTGATTTACGTAGCTTCACACAAGGACGGGGAACATACATGATGAGTTTTAGTCATTATGCTGTTGCTCCCCAATCTGTATCAGCAAAAATTATTAAAGACCGCATTGAAGGTTAATTAAATAATTATTGCAAAAACACGTTAATTAATTTAAAATAATTAAGCAAAATATTAAAATAAAACAAAACAAAATATTAAGGAATCAAAATGGCTAAAGAAAAATTTGATCGTAGTTTACCGCATATTAACATTGGTACAATTGGACACGTTGACCACGGTAAAACTACTTTAACTGCCGCTATTACTAAATACTTAGCAAAAAAAGGGTTAGCCCAAGCTAAAAATTATGAAAACATTGATAATGCCCCCGAAGAAAAGCAACGTGGGATTACAATTAATACTGCTCACGTAGAATATTTAACAAAAAAACGTCACTACGCTCACGTTGACTGCCCAGGTCACGCTGACTACGTTAAGAATATGATTACTGGAGCTGCTCAAATGGACGGAGCTATTTTAGTTGTCGCTGCTACCGATGGAGCTATGCCGCAAACTCGTGAACACATCTTGTTGTCAAAGCAAGTTGGTGTTCCTAAGATGGTTGTCTTTCTAAATAAATGCGACATGGTTGATGATGAAGAAATGCTAGAATTAGTAGAAATGGAAATCCGTGAACTATTAACTAAATACGAATTTGATGGGGATAACGTACCGATCATTCGTGGATCAGCCTTAAAAGCACTAGATGGTGATGCTAAAGCAGAAGAATCTATCCAAGAATTATTAGATGCTGTTGATGATTACATCGAAAACCCAATTCGCGATAAAGAAAAACCATTTTTATTATCAGTAGAAGACGTCTTTACTATTACTGGTCGTGGAACTGTAGCTACTGGTCGTGTGGAAAGAGGAACCTTGAAACTGAATGACCAAGTGGAAATTGTGGGAATTAACCCGACTATCAAAACAGTGTGTACCGGTATTGAAATGTTCCGTAAATTGTTAGATTACGCGGAAGCTGGGGACAACGTTGGGGTATTACTAAGAGGTGTAGACCGTACCAAAGTCCAACGTGGTCAAGTATTAGCAAAACCAGGATCTGTGACTCCACACACTAAATTTAAGGCTCAAATTTATGCTTTAACTAAAGAAGAAGGTGGTCGTCACACAGCTTTCTTTGAAAATTACCGACCTCAATTCTACTTCCGTACTACTGACGTAACTGGAACTATTGAATTAGAAAAAGGACGTGAAATGGTGTTACCAGGTGAAAACGCTGAATTAACTGTGGAATTGATTCGTCCAATTGCGTTAGAAAATGGTACTAAGTTCTCAATCCGTGAAGGTGGACGTACTATCGGGGCGGGAACCGTAACACAAATTATTAAGTAACCAGTTTACTTTAAATCCTACTTTTAAGATTGCATACTAATAGCTCTTTCAAATAGCTGTTATAGCAATCTTTTTTGTATTTATTACATAAAAAATAAAATCTAAAGCAAAACTCACAAAACAATGTAAACAAAAAACCTTCTGAATGTCAGAAGGTTTTTATTAAAAACTAATGTTTGAAATTATAAAGGCTTAATCGGCGTACCGTAGTAAGCGTCTTTGTAAATTTGCGCTAAATCTTCGCGAGTGCAAGCGCGGGGGTTAGCCGGTGTACATTGGTCATCAAAAGCATTGTTAGACATTTCTGGCAAAGCAGCTAAGAATTCCTTTTCTGTTACATCATGACCAAATTTTTGGAAGTAGTCTTTGAAGTTAGCAGGTAATTCAACATCCTTGGATAAGTTTTGAACTTTCTTAATTAATTTATTAACTAAATCTTCATCAGTTGTACCAGCAATTCCACAATAACGGGCAATTTCTGCATATTTTTTACATGCGTTAGCAGTATTATATCCAGAGTAGTAAGCTTGCTTACCACCATCAACAACAACCCCAGCATTATAACGGATAACGTAAGGTAGCAAGATAGAGTTAGCTGCCCCATGGATTACACCAAAGTGGCCACCCACTTTGTGCGATAGGGAGTGCACAATACCTAGAAAAGCGTTAGCGAAAGCCATTCCCGCTTGAGTTGCAGCGTTAGCAACTTTAGTTTTGGCTAGCTTAGCATTAGCTCCTTTATGGTAAGCTTCTGGTAGGTATTCAAAGAAGTTTTTAATTGATTGCAAGCAATACGGGTCTGTGTAGTCAGTTGCTAGCATTGATACATAAGCTTCCATAGAGTGCGTCAAAGCGTCTAATGCTGGAGCACTAGTAGCAAATTTTGGCGTAGTTAAAGTTAACTCAGGGTCAATAATGGCCATATCTGGTGTTAGCGCGTAGTCTGCTAGGGGGTATTTAATTTCGGTTTCACTATCAGTAATAACAGAGAAAGGCGTAACTTCAGAACCAGTTCCTGATGTTGTTGGAATGCAAATTAATTTCGCACTATTGTCAAACGTTGGGAAACGTGTAATACGGTTACGGATGTTGATAAAGGTCATTGCTAAGTCTTTAAAGTTAGCAGCTGGATAATCGTGAAGCAAACGAATCATTTTGGCAGCATCCATTACAGACCCTCCACCATAAGCAATAATAGCATCGTGGTTAAGATTTTTAATAGTCTTAGCCGCTCTTTTAATTGTTGCAATGGTTGGGTTAGGCTCAATGTCAGTATAGACAAAGTATTCAATATTTAATTTATCAAGAATATTGGTAAGTTTTTTACCATATAGCTCATTAATAATTGTGTCAGAAATGATTAATACTTTTTTGCATTTTCATTCTTTTAGATCATTTAGAGCGAACGGCAAACATCCAAATTTATGGTAAATTCGGTTTGGTAGTCTCATTCATTGCATTTTTTCTCTCCGGATAGCAACAGTTTTAGTATTTAATAAGTGTTTTGGTTGAATAGGTTCTGATGTAGAGTTTCCTCCCCATGTTCCACATCCTAGTGTCATAGAAGGTGCTAAATCAAAGTTGTATACATCTCCAACAGCTCCTAATGAAGATGGTTGGTTAACAACCATGCGGCCTGCGTTTAATCGGTTAGCTCAAGCATCAATCTTGTCTTTAGCATCTAATTCATCAGCAAAAATAGATGCTGTGTGGCCTGGACCCATAATTAATAAGTCTTCAGACATACGTAGGGCTTCTTCAAAATTTTGAGCTTTATAAATAGCCACATAGGTTGATAATTTTTCGTGAGCTAATGGTTCGTCATAACTTGTTTTTTTAGCTTCACACAGTAGCATAGTGGTTAATTTGGGAACTTTAATTCCCGCCATTTCTGCTACTTTTACCGCAGATTGCCCAACAAGAGCAGGATTTAATAAGCCATAACGCCCTTCTTTAAACATAATTTTGCGAATTTTATCAAGATCTTCTTTTTTAGAAACAATATGACCTCACTTTTTTTTAAATAACGCGGCTACTTTATCATAAACATCAGCAAGTACAATAACAGAGTTTTCAGTAGCACAAATTAAACCATTATCAAATGTGTTAGATTGCACAATCGCAGAAGTAGCTAAATCTAAATCAGCAGTTGAATCAATGATAACTGGGCAATTCCCAGCCCCCACACCAAGTGCTGGTGTTCCAGAAGAGTAAGCAGCTCTCACCATTCCGCCACCACCAGTAGCGATAATTAAGTCACACGCGACCATTAATGCTTTAGTATCATCTAGTGTCCCATCTTCAATGAAAGCAATTAACCCTTTGGGTGCTCCTGCTTTTTCGGCCGCAGCTGTTAAGATGTCAACAGTTTGTTTAACGCAATTTTTGGCTCCTGGGTGAGGAGAGATAATAATCCCGTTACCTGTTTTTAGTGCAATTAGAATTTTAAACATTGCAGTTGATGTAGGGTTAGTAGTTGGAATAACTGCCCCAATAACTCCCACCGGAGCGTATATTTTTTTAATTCCCAAGCCTCTGTCTTCATGGAAGACCCCAACAGTTTGTGTGTCACGGAACTTGTTGTAAATAAATTCACTAGCAAAGTGGTTTTTAATAACTTTGTCGGTAGGGATTCCCATTCCAGTTTCAGTATAAGCAGCATCAGCTAAAGGAATTCTAGCTTCACAACCTGCTAAAGCTGCCGCTTTAAACACTCTATCTATTTGTTCTTGGTTAAAATGTTTGTATTTTGATTGAGCTTCACTAACCTGTTGAATAAGTTTGGTTATTTTTTTGTTTTCTACTTCAGTAATCATATTTATCCTTAATATTTTAATGTATTACATATTATTTTAAGTCCTATTAAATAGTACCAAAATATTCATTTCAATACTAGTGAAATATATGAATTATAGATCATTAGAACATGATATTATGGCATTTTAGTTTTTGTTTTAAACATCTAACAATTATGATTTAATGCAATGGTGTTTTTGTGTTAATATAAATTCGTTACTTAATACAGAAATTAAAAAGTTTTGAATATTATCATAATGCCAGGGATGAATGTAATATGGATCAATCAACAGAAAAAATTTCTTTTCAAGAGTACAAAATTTTAGCCGTTCAAGACGACATTAAAAAAATGGAATTCCATTTAAAGCCATTTTGATGGGAAAACATACCGGTATTTGGCGCTATGGCTTATCTCATTAGAACACAATTAAAAGAAATGAATATTGATAGAGGGTTATTACGAAAAGAAATTTTAAAATACCGTTATATTTTTCTTTTTGGGATGTTGTTATATGGATATACAGCTGTTTTAATATTAACACCTTGACTAGAATATAAAATTCGGAGCTTAGGAATTAAATCAACTAAACAAAAACTTAATGATGGGAATTTGAATTAATTTTAAATTTGTTTAATAACAAATTAACCGTTCAACAACAGATTGCGCATGGACGATCACTAGAAATGGTTACCATAACAATCTTTTTTATTTTTTAATGATTGCTAGCGGCAATGTACATCAATTTTTGTTATATAAAAACTACATCCTTTCGGATGTAGAAATTATTTTTCGTTCATATGATTGCGAAGGCTTATAATTTACGCTTACTTCGTTCTAAATATTCTAGCATTTTGGCAAAACTAAATAGTGTTCGCACCATAACCCCACGACCCCTTTGATCTTCAGTAGTCGCTGTTCCGGCAATGTCTAAATGAATAAAAGGCTTGTCTTCAATGAATTGTTTCAAAAAACTAGCTGCCTGATTTGCGCTTCCTCAGCGAGTAGCACCAACGTTGGTAATATCTGCAATTGGGGTCTTTGTAATCATTTCATCAAAATCACAATGAAATGGCATTCTTCAAATGTTTTCAATTGCTGCTTTAGATGCAACATGTAGGGTTCTAAATAATTCTTCATCATTAGCATACACACCAGTAATTTTGGTTCCTAATGCTATTAGCATCGCTCCAGTTAAGGTTGACATTTCGATTAATTTGGTTACCCCTAATTTGCGGATAGCATAAGTGATGCCATCTGCCAAAATTAATCTTCCTTCGGCATCAGTATTATCGATTTGAACAGTTTTACCATTCATAGAGGTAATAATAGATTCTGGAATAGTAGCTTTAGCATCAACAACATTATCGACAATACATGCCACAGCTGTGAAGTTAACTTTTAACTTAGCTTCTGCCACAGCCATAACAGTAGATGTAGCAATGGCTGCCCCGGACATATCAAACTTCATACCCTTCATAAACATTGACGGTTTTAAATTGTATCCTCCGGTGTCGAATGTTACACCTTTACCTACTAATCCAATTGTTTCAGAAGATTCAGGGTTACCTTTATATTCTAAAATAACTACTCGGGGGTCATGCTTGCTACCGTTGTTGACCGCTAGGACCAAGTTCATGTTATTGTCTTCAATGGCTTTTTTATCTAAAACAGTAATTTTTAAATTATTTATAGTTTTAGCTTGCTTGACAAGCATGTCAGCCAAAGCAGTAGAGTAACATTTGTTAGGTGGCATATCTTGTAAATCGCGAGCAAAATTAACATATTTTAATTTAGTTTTTGTTTGTTGGATTAAGCGTTCGCATCATGCTTTACCACGCGTCATATCGCGACCACAACCCCATTCGCAGTAAACTTCAGCATACTTAGGAACACTACATTCACCATCGCACATTAAATTGTATTTGGCTTCAGAGTGTTCTGCAATCTTTTTTTTAGTTTTTAAACTATATTCTTGGTGTTGCGCGTATAGAATACTTTCTGCAACAACTTGTAAGGTTTGTGTTCCCCCTTTTTTGTTAAAGGAACACACATCAATGTTCATAGAAATTGTGTTAGTTTTAAAAAACGCCATTAATTGATCTGCTAGTTGAGGGATGCACATTTTGCCGCATTCCTTAAAGTACATATATAATTTTTTTTCTTCAGAAATTAAAGTTACTTTTCCGCTTTTTCTGCAAACCAGTTCGGGAATATTTTTGCAGGTGTCGTATATAGCAACTAAAGTGAATTTTTCTTTGTGTTGAGCGTTAAGTTCAATCATTTTCTCTCCTAATATAAAGTAAGATTTTATTACTAATTTAATCAATATTATAACATGTTAAAATATAATGAAGTTAGTTAATCACATTAACTACAAAGGAGTCTTATGAAACGTACAAAAGCAGCAAAGCAATACAAATGGAATTTTAAACATTTGTATGCAAATAATGATAGTTGAAAAAAAGATTTAACAGAGGCTAAAAATATAGGTGAAAAATTAGTCAAACTAAAAGGGCATCTCCACGATTTTGAATCTTTTAAAAACTTTTTTCAATTAGATGAGGCGTTGAACGATAAGTTTGTTAAATTATCACAATATTTGCACTACGGTGATATTGATACCACAGATAGCACTTTTACCGAAATGAGCGGGTTATTTCAGGTTGTGTATTATCAAATCAATCAACAATTGTCATTTGTAGAAAACGAAATCACTAGCATAGGCGAAGAGGAAGTGCAGCGGTTTTTGCATAAAGACACATATTTAAAAAATTTTAGTTATTACATTCGTAACTTGTTTAAAAACGCCAAGTATTTATTAGACCCAAAGGCAGAAAAATTGTTAGCCCAAGTTGCGCGTAGTCGCAACGGAGCGGCAGGAATTTATGACACTTTAGTTTACGCTGATAAAAAAAAGGTTTATGTCAACCACAAAGGCAAGAAAACAGAATTAACACCAAGTGTTTACATAGATATTATGGAAAACACTAATCCGATTACGGATCAAATTTTTCGAGCTAAAACTAATCAAACATATTCCCAACATATTGTTGATAAAAAACATTCTTTAGCTAAAGTCTATGAAGCTAATTTAATTAATACCATTGAAAATGTGCGGTTACGAAAATTTAATAGCTTTTTACAAGCCGCGTTATTAGGTGATAACGTGGATCCTGAGGTTTATTTAAATTTAATCGCTTGATCTAAAAAAAATACCGCTATTATTGCTAAATATGGAACTTTAAAAAAAGATTATTTTGGATTTGACAAGTATTTTGCTACAGATCATTCACTGAAACTTTCTCATCCTACAAAATCGAAATATGATGTCCCAACAGCTAAATCTATGATTCGTGAAGCGTTAAAACAATTAGGACCAGAATATGCCAATTACATTGATAAAGCATGAGCTGATAATTTAATAGATTATTATCCAGATACTAACAAACGGGATGGGGCTTATTCATCCGGAGGAGGCGTTGTAGATCCAATTATTTTAATGAATTGGGATGATTCATTACGATCTGTTGCTACTTTAGCCCATGAAACAGGTCATTCTATTCATAGTTTAATTGCTACAGCTCATCAACCATATCCTTTGTATGAATACCCAATTATTTTGGCCGAAATTGCATCAACAGTTAACGAGCATTTGTTATTTGATTACTTAATTGGTGTTATCAAAGATAAGCCAACCCAAATTTATTTATTGCAAAATCGCATCGATGATATCATCGGCACCTTTTTTCGCCAAATCCAATTTGCCGAATTCGAGTATCAAATTCACGAAATGGTAAATAATAATGAGCCATTAACAGCTGATAAATTAGCTGATAAATTTGAAGAATTAGCCAAAATTTATTCTAATAATTTATTTGATAAATATGATCCTAAAACAAAACCATTCAGCTGGCCACGAATTCTACATTTTTTCCATGCTCCATTTTATGTATATAAATACGCTACTAGCATTGCCGCTTCTTTTAAGTTTTATCAAAACATTAAAGAAGGATCATACACCGCTTTTATAGACTTTTTAAAAGCTGGAGGTCATAAAGAACCCCTGAGCATTTTAAAAGATTTTGGTATTGATTTTAAAAATACCGATATTTATAAGCCACTTATGACATATTTAGAAAATTTAGTTAAACAATTACAACAACTTTTAAAGGATAACAAATAATGAAAATTGCTATCGCTAATGACCACACAGCTGTGGAAATGAAAAAATCAATTATAAAACATTTAGAAAAAAATAACATTCAATATATTGATTTTGGATGTCAAGACGGTGAATCAGTAGATTACCCAGATTATGCCGAAAAAGTAGCATATGCTATTGCTAATAATGAAGCCACATATGGTATTTTAATATGTGGGACTGGGATTGGGATGTCTATTGCAGCCAATCGCTTCTCAGAAATAAGGGGAGCTTTATGCTACGAGGTGACAACTGCCAAATTAGCACGATCTCATAACGATGCTAACATTTTAATCACAGGAGCCCGTTTAATTGCTAATTACAAAGCAACTTTAATAGTAGAGGCGTTTTTGCACACCGACTTTGCTGGAGACCGCCATGCTCGTCGAGTTAATAAATTAGGAAAACTAACCAGTCATTGTTAATGCCAATATTTATTTTTTAATTATTCATAGCGATAGTGTTATAATAATTTGGTAATTTAATCAAATTTAATTAATTTACATTGTTTTTATAATGTATTGATATTAATTATGTTGGGAATGAGCATGAAATTAAAAATTATTAATCACCCGTTATTAAAAACGAAAATATCTATTATTCAAAATAGCGAAACTAATAGTCGAGATTTTCGTGAAGCTATTAAAGCGATCACTTATTTAATGGGTTTTGAAGCCTTTAAGCATATGTCAACTCAACAAATTTCTATCACAACCCCTTTAGCCCAAACACATGGTGAAAAATTAGCAGAAAAAATTGTTTTTTGCCCCATTCTAAGGGCCGGGCTATCCATGGTGGAACCTCTTTTAGATTTAATTCCGGAAGCAAATGTCATGCACATTGGAGTTAAAAGAATTGAAGAAGAAAACAACAGTACACACGCAGTATATTACAAACCTCATACTGCCCAAGGTTTAAGTGGCAGTACTGTTTATGTTTTGGATCCTATGATAGCCACTGGTTTAAGTGTTAATTTAACATTAAGTTATTTAAAAAGCATCAATGTCACTAAAATCATTGTAATTGGCATTATGGGTGCCCCAGAAGGACTGGATTTTATTATGGAAAAACATCCTGATGTGGACATATATTTAGCTAGTTTGGGGGATCGACTTACTAAAAACAATTTTATTACACCAGGTTTAGGCGACGCGGGAGATCGATTTTTTGGAGTTAATTAAAAAAGCCATTACTAGATCTTGGCGGTCTTGAGATTGAAAACCACTTTGGGTGACATCGGTTATTTATATCGTTGGCTTAATCATATTTATAGCACTAGGTATTAATAACACAATTGCCTTTAATGTTGCTGCTGGTTGGTCATTAGGATTCATGTTCGCCATTATAGGTTATGTAATTCTAATCGGTTCATGTTGAATAGTGCAATTTTCTTTAAACAGCTACATGTTTTATTTTTGTTTCATTTTACGAATGCTTATGTACGCGATAGCAATTTTAATTTTTGCTACTCATCCGCATGTGTATAGTATTTTTACTATTATTGCCGGCATGATTTTAGTGCATTTTGGCATTTATTTAACCCGAATTCTGTTTCATAAACAACATCAAAATAAATTCAAATCAATATTTACTCACGTACAAACATCCAAGCAAGGTATCTAATTATTATGGTCAACATGAATCTTAATAGTAGTTTAATTCCCGATTCCAATAAAAGTGGTTTTTCAGCGTGAAGTATTTATACATTGCTCCCACAACTGACAACGATATTTATTGTGACTGGTATAGTAA
The DNA here is from genome assembly GCA_900177555.1 of Renilla reniformis. NCBI lineage: Eukaryota > Metazoa > Cnidaria > Anthozoa > Scleralcyonacea > Renillidae > Renilla > Renilla reniformis. The sequence continues at coordinate 19,032 of FXAL01062185.1, forward strand.
TGGCTTTATTACTTGCCTATAATCGAGCTTTAAAAAGAACCAAGGTGGATGAAGCGCCGCGAGGATTGGTGTTATTTGCCGAACTTACTATAAAATGAATTGAACGCCAAGTGACAGACCTAATGGGAGTTAAATACAAGTATTTAACAGTTTATTTTATGTATTTGTTACTGTATTTAGGTATTGGTAATTTAATGTCTATTATTGGGTTTGATTCGATAGTAACAGCTTACACTGTTCCTGGGTCGCTAGGGTTGGTGGCTTTCATTGGTATTTATTATTTTGGGTTTAAATATCAAAAGTTAGCTTATTTTAAAAAGTTTTTATACAATCCCTTGGAACTAATTCAACAATTTGTGCCCCTAATTTCTATGACTTTCCGGCTATTTGGAAATATTTTAGGGGGAACTATTATTTTGTTGCTTTTGTCGACATTACTAAACAACCTATGAGGTAAGATTCCTTATATTGGACCAGTGGATTTATTAGCAGGGATTA
>FXAL01063330.1:908-11786 GCA_900177555.1 Renilla reniformis
CATATAGTATAAATCAAACAGGGGGGGGTGTGGTCGGACAGCAATATGCGACTCAAGCTTGAAAGAAACTTTGACGAATTGCACTGTCATTCCTTCCATTCGAACAGCGAGTATATAACATGGTCAATATATGAATTCTAATTACCGAAATATTGAACTCTGCAGACTTGTATTCACAAGTTTGACCGAAACATTGTAAATTGAAAAGTTTTAAAAGCTTTATTCTTTAGAAAGAGTGCTTAACCAATATTTGATAAATGGGCCACTATGGTCAAATATAATATATAACTGTGATCATCATGTTACCATGGTTATCATAAGCAATTACTAATAGAATTGTTCGAACCCTTGCCATCCTTGCAATGGAGGTAATATATGATATAGTGATACCGTTTCCTTATCAGACTACAGAAATCGTAATTACTACAACGGGACTTTTAGACCAATCTATCATTCCTCAATTTTTGCGTCACGTGGGTATAGGACTAAATATTTGCAATAATTTCAGTGAAATAATAAATAATAGCAGAACACAGTTGATCCACAGCATGAACCAACCAGGCTTTCATGTTTCATTACCAGTAAAGAACCTTGAATCAGTAAAGACGAAAAAGGAGAATTAGAAAATATTGTAACTTGCAGTACCTAACATTAGCTGAAGAGTTTTCGTTCCGGAAAAAAGAAATTGTGAGACTAATGTCGGTAATAAGTTAAAAAAGTATTGATTATACTTTATTGAGACGATATATGAGTTGAGACCGTATTGTTTACTAGACTATTAGGCATTCTCGCAATACTAAGCTAGCCAAGGAAGAAAAAAACTATGATTGCAGGCAATTACAGGAAAATGCAATCCATTTATTAATAAAGAACTATGTGTGTGCGTGCCGTAGACAGCAGGTGTGTCGTAACCAAATAATAATGACATATATGCCTTGTAGCTGACTCGTAAAAAAAACATTGAAACGCCACACAACAGACGCAACCGTGGCGTTCTTTGGCGCAAACAACTAATACAACCACTTTTCTCGGCGAGAAAAGACTGGACGAACTTGTGGATACTTCATGGTCGCGTCTTGATGGTAGCTAATTTACGTGACACCCCCCTGATGTGTAACAGTGTTCATTAGCTGACGACAAAGTTAATAATGAGAACATGGCATAATTGTTGTCCAAAGATTAGTGTTTGTAGAACAGTTGTTCCCTTGTCTGTGAGCACACCTCGTTGATAAAGACAGATCAAAAACTGCCAAGGCTCAAATATAACATGGCGTTGACACTTGGAGCAGCGATCCTTGTCGTTGTGACAATTATTAGTCTTTTTGGTAATATCCTAGTTCTTTACCTTCTAACTAAACCACAACGTAATTTACTGAAACGTCCACTCTATATCTTCGTCTATAATATCTGCTGGGTCGATACTGCCGTTGTCGTTTTTGCCATGTCGTTCAAGACAGTTGATGAGATTATGGAAGATTGGGTTTTTGGCAGAGTTTTTTGCAGCTTCGTGGAATATACGCAGCGTATGTTATTTCGTGTTAATATTCTAATGCATGTCTGCATTGCCCTGGATCGTTATTGTAGTGTTGTAAAAGCCTTGAAACCACAGATGACACGGAAACAAGCCAAATATATTGTCACAATGACGTGGTTCTTCTCAGTTTTGATATCAATCCCGCTTCTTTTTTCCTTTGATCTTCGTGTTCAAGATGGTCACCGCATTTGTTCCCTCATTCACCTGCCATGGTTGTGGGTTGAAAAACTACATCAAGTCATCGACCTGGCTTTATTTTTTATCCTTCCATTAATGGTGTTACTTTGGTTATACGGCTGTATTATTACATGCTTGGAGAAAAGACAGCGTCAGCCTGGTGAGATTGGGGTCACAAGAAGTACCATACGTTCTTCAATACGTGGTGTCCGTGTATCAATGACAGTGGTCATAGTGTTCCTTATCTGTTGGATACCAGTTGTGGTCAAAGGATTCAATCGTTTAGTGAACAGAAATGTCAACATGGACAGAACGGATTCTCTTTACGCAACGGCCATGTATTTGGCGTTCACCAATAATGCACTGATTCCACTTATTTATTGTGGTATAGATACAAATCTTCAACCAGCTGCGAAGAAACTGTTTTGTTGTTTTACTAAAATACATCCAGAAGACACGACCTCCGATGACGCCACAGTGACAAGGAACGAATAATTGTCGATCATTCAACTACTTTTATTACACCTATGTTATATCATTATTCAATGATTATTTCCATATAAAATATACACGATAATGTTAGTCAAGAAAACAAAGAACATGAAGATGGAGCAGCAATCGGAATTGCTATCTATTTCAATTTTCATTTTCATTCATAAAAAAGCGATCATTTTGATATGAAAACTAAATATTCATTGTTACTACATCTATAAACCAACAATTATGATTGTATATAATTATATACACTGTATATTACTAAATTAATAAAATGAATTCTGAGAACAATAATGAATCCATCAAATTGAAACAACTTGTTTTTATTATCCTGTATATAATCAAAAAAGTAATCTGTTCGGAAAGACAAAAAAACAACGCACTATCTTGAGCAGTAATCAAACGCCTACTATGAAACCGACTCGTACCGATCAATATTCGGAATATTTTTTTCATTTGCTGTCCATTTCTATTAGTGTCGAACCTCCCTGAGTCAACTTGAAGTAAAAATCAACAAAATATAGCCAAATTGTGGGACTGTAAATATAGCAAACCATAACTCCAGTCTAACTTAATTTGCATTTCATTTCGAAATCACTAAGAATATTCACAACTAAATGAGAGATAGTTATCTATCAAATAGAAAATAGACACACCGATAAAAACAGTTCATATTGACACGTAATAGTTTTGTGTCGTTTCCTAAAATCGTGAAAAATCGATGTTTGAAAGTCGGGAAATGAGAAATGAAACTCTCGTTTTGAATATACTTAACGCTGATTGGCTTACAGTAATTCACGAACCTGTCACTCATCTGACCGGAAAGACGTTACAATGGCGTGGAGGACTGGGAGTAGTGGCTGTTGCCATTATAGGACTGAGCACCAGTCACATTATTCATACCCCAGACGTGATCTTACTCGGGAATATTTTCACAGAATCTGAGGGGAATAATTGTTTAACAATAGACATATATATTGCAAATCATCTTAGAATAAACTAAATGACATAGGCTTTTCGTACGTGATAATCACGTTATACCTAACGCAAGGTAACAATACGCCCAAACAACGTGGACATTTCAGAAAATCGTGCAGCGTGCATGTGTAGTATTTTCATATATCTATCGCAAACACTGTATTGTTTGATAAAATCAGTATTATTTTCTATACTTATAATTACGTGGGTATAAAAGCAGGTTGAATTTGACATCCCTATATTTAAATACAAGTCATGGCACAGGCTTAAGAGTTACCTTGTTTATCCAATCAACGATAAAGTGGTTTTGACATATTGGCATAAACAGTTTAAAAAAAACTGTCTGGAATCACACAAGAGTCTATGCATTGTAAAACTTGGTGAGTTTTTAGAGCAGCGGGTTATTTTGCTTATCAAATTTTTCAATAATTGTAAAAATAATAATAATGTGCATGCTAATTCCAGATACACTCAAATGATGGAGAACGGCGTCTGATTGATGTTTACCATAGTTACGAGTGTGTTTTCATAGCTACATCAGACCAGCAATGGTGAAATTAGACGAGAAGCATCCTACATCAAAAGATAGTAGCCAGAAAAACCTCCGTTTTCATCATATCAAGCAATTTGTGAAAACAATATCTTAAGCATCCATGATAACAGATCACTTAATTTCCGTTACTCCTCGTTAATTGCTCATGCACCTGCAAAATCAGTTAGAGTTTTGCAATTCTCTGTGTGACTGTAACCCACATATGACAACAATCATTTACCAAATTAGGAACAGTGAAAGGCTGCTTGACACTCGCACTCGTAGGACAGTATTATACATTTGCGGTGTATGGCCAATGTCTAATTGAATTCAATTCAATTTACAAAGCAAGAAAATATTGGATATTATAAATTGTTGGTTCCTTGTTCTTCGTTGCTATGTGTTATGTGGAAAAACTTGTGGGAAATTGTACAAGATAGCGTAAGAATTAAGCTGTTGACAGTAGTGCTAAAAACCATTATCAAGTTTATTTTATTAACATTCATTACAGAAGGATAAAACAAATCTTCAGTGTTAAGAAACATGATATAGAATATTGAGTAGCATTGAAGTACTGCACGTTTTTTTTCTTATGGGAACCACACTTGATGATAGCCCTATTGGCATTCTCAAGACATTAGCCTTAGTTTCTTTAATTTTTTTAACTTTTACATGTAACGGACTCGTTTTACTTATCTTGGTGATCAAAGAACGACGTCTGTTGAAGAAACCGTTATATATTTTTATTTGTAACATATGTGTATCAGATATCATAGCCAGTCTTTTCACCATGACTTTTGAGGTATCTGAAGAACTCACTCATACATGGTTATATGGTGAAGTCATTTGCAAGATAATCTCCTATTTGGAAATGTCATTGTTTGGTGTCAACATATTTACTCATTTATCAATAGCCATAGATCGCTATATCAGCGTGGTTCACCCACTGAAACCACCATTAAAACTACGTACAGCAAAGAAGCTCGTTCTCTTTTCATGGTGTTTCCCTTCCTTTATGGCCATACCCTATATCTACATGCGTCGTGTGGTCATAGATCGTAATGGTTTCCGTGTTTGCATGGCGGTTACAACGGACATACTATGGGTGGAGAAGTTGTTTCACAGTACAGAATTAGTGACAGTATTTTTACTACCACTAGTTGTTATTACATGGATCTATGCAGTGATTGTTTATTGTTTATATAGACGTGGTTTCCAAACAGATGTAGCAGGTTCAGCAATACGAAGTAATTCAACGCGGAGAGCTGCTTCGCATGGTTCAAAACTATCAATTGCTGTAGTATTCGTATTTATATTATGTTGGGTGCCTTCGATAACCGTATTTATTCATAGGTTATTAACTACCACAGAAGAGGTATCGAGAACTGATTTATTCTTTGTTATAGCATTATATTGTTCATTCGCAAGCGAGCTAATCTCTCCCATACTATATTGTGCTTTTGACAAGAACATAAGACCAGCTTTACTCCGTTATTTTCACTGTGTCGTTAGAACAAATCGCAACGAAGACACATCTTTTCAACGACACGAAACAAGTCGGAATGATACAAATGCAAATACTGATGTCAATGCAATGAACGCTATACCTCGGCGACAAACTGTAACGAACAAATGAACTGTACTTACATTTTTCATCTATAATCTGTACATATTTGTTTTGAGGATAATTGTATATTCGAAAATGATTGTGGGTAGTTATATGAAATACAAAAAAACTGTAGGAAGAAAAATCTTTGGACAATTCTATTATCTTTTCCTCGTTAATATATACAACTTCTAACATAATAATCATTCAGCTAAAGAAGCTCTAATTAAAAATATGCGAATAAACTATGCCGTGTGTACAATTAGTTGAGATAGCGTTCAATAATAATTCATTAATTATTCTATAGCCTAACAAGGCAGCCGTCAGTTGTGGCAAAGAAGACGAGATGTGTTCTAAATTATTGTGACAAACGTGACATAAATTAACAATAAGAACTTTTAAGAACGTTCCATGTTCTCTGGTGATTATTCTAATTGTGGAAAAATAGGAAATGGTTTCAATAATTGATATTAGTCGCATCAAAGACAAGCCCAGTCTAACCGGGGTACAGCTCTACAATTAAACACGGTTGCTCCTGGCTACAGCAGTAAAATTAGAAAATTTAGATATAGTTTAGCAATGACTTTTGGCGAACATCGAATACGGGTTTCTGTAATTAGACTTTTGATGTTAATGATTATGTTACAACAAAACATTGGAGAAATATTCTGGAAGGAAAAAAAATACTGGTCAATTTATTCACTTCATGTCAACAACGAAAAAACTTGAGAATGTTGAAAACGGAGGTACTTGTTAATAATTGAAGTTATTTATAAAAAAAGAACCTTCATTTGGAAGACACGACAAGAAATAATTGATTCAACCAGCTGTCTTGAAGCTAAGTGCATAATGCCTAATGGAAATGCTCTAAAAATTAATTCAAAAAATTCTCCTTCAAAAAATTCGTCGTCAGATGTCCAATACTTGGGTGAATTCAGAAAAAAAATAATTTTTCCTGCGAGAAGTGACGTAGATATAGATTCGTGTCTTAACCCGCACAGAGAGATTGTCCGGAATATGATGAGAAAAAAGTTGTTGAGATTCCCTTCAGACTTGCTTTTGCGAAAATGTATGAAAAACACTTAGTATGGTCCATTCTGTGGTCCAATCATAACACCAATGATGGTCACTTCCCCGGGGCTCATTACCTGCACCGTCATAGTATGATCTCCGGGGCTCACATTCGTACCAATGACTTGAACGTATGTTTGTGCAAACATGCTTTTAGCAAGCACATATTGTTTATTGGGATAATCGTCATCCAACCAAATATCCGCTGCACCACAGTTGTCGCATGTCCTTGTGGCGAAGACCACTGAACGCGTATGGTGCCCGCGTTTGCCAGAATATGATGGTACAGTGAAGGATAATTGTATGGTTGCCCCAGCATCCTTTGCAGACCATCCACTGTAACGATCAGTACGACAGAGAGTTTGAGATGATTTACAAGGACGTCCAATAACTTTATCGCGTATGAAATCAAAGCCGTAATTCAACATCACACCAACATTCATCCCGTTGTGTGCTTTAAATTTTAAATAGTTTGGTGTGAGTAGAGTCCAGCAACGAGGCTGACTGATCACATGATTATGACGTATAAACACAGGTTGTGGTAGCTGTGTGGACCTCTTAGTAACTTTCCGTGATTTCTCAATAATTTTCTTCAATAACAGATCTCTGAAGTAATTGATAATCATAAGTGACACATGAGCATGGCCACGTAAATTAATGTGATGGCCATCTTTACAGACAACATGACACGAACTTAAGGGTGTCCTGTATTTACCCATCACAACTGGACATACGGCATCCCTCCAGTTAAATGTCGTTATGTTGTATTTATCAGAGAGCATCTTTTGACCGAAATCCTCCAAGTTCATGCATCCTTGATAATAAGTGCGACCACTGAATAAATTGACATACAACACTGATGGTTCGCTATGATATTGCAGTAACTGTCGTGTTAACTGTTCGATGGGTAGACTGAGATTAACATGAGGTGGCATGGGTTTAAGATCATTGACAGATAACTCAATTAATACGATATCTACATTCGGCTGGATAAAATTCTCGTAGCAATATTGAAAGAAATCACTGGAGGTACCACCCATAGACGCCTGGCGGATCTTAAGATGTGACCCAGTGATTGGTAGTATGGTATTGTGCCACCAATGAGATATCACGCGATAGAAGACACCACTTGTATCACCCTCGTCTTCTTGTATACCACCACCAACAGAATTGGAACCACCTAAGATCGCTAGATGAATATCTTCTCCGTTGAAAACTTTTTCTAATTTATTTTCCATTCGTTCAGAATCCCATTTATTTTTAATGGTACTCTGTAATTGCGATTCATGAACACCAAGATCAATCATGGAGGCAAACCGATCTTTTAGTTTCCATGTTTTGAACGGATGAACAAGCAATGCTTTTTCGAGTTCTTTCATAGTGTTAGACATTGACCAGTCTAATGAAATCTTACTTCTTCTAGATACATCTTCACCCTTTCCTTTGATCTTCGTATTCTTGCTAAAGTTGCCAACATGACTCATTTTCTGTGTAATTCCTCGCACTAATCTCGAAGACTTCTTTTTATTTCTTGTCGATTCCTCTGAAAATTCTTCAACAATATTGTCCGGTTCTACCATTACTGAGTTGTTTTTTCTCGTTGAAACATCATTCCTGCAATGCCTTGTGCCTCCTTCTTGTGAACAGTGTTTATTAACAACTTTATCCTCTGCATTTACTTCCCGTGCTCCAACTACTGCAGGGATTCGGCAAATTGATTTTGGAATGGCGATCAAAATAAGAGATATCAAAAGTATTACTGATATCAAGGAAGATCCATTGGTGAACATTTTAATTACAATAAAGTAATCCTTCCATTATTCTTATTGACAGATCTCACCACCTTTTCCCAGCCATTTCAGAGGGTTTTTTCAATATTTTTTTCAATTCATTTTTCAGTATTCTCGTTTCACATCCATATTATATCATTACTTCCAGTTGTGTTTTGGTAAATATAACGAGTGACCAACAGGTGGCAAATTATCATCTTATTGAAAATCAAAACATTCAAAAACTAGTAACCGGTGTTCCCGTTTCTAATATGCCATTTTCAATCATTGTTTTTTATTTTCGCAACCAACTATTTTCAAATCATGATTGAAATAGATAAAGATCATAGTTATAGTTTTTCTATTATTGAATTGACAATATCATGTCGTTTATAAGTACTTTCCGAGAGCAAATCGTAAGAGTAATTACTTTTTGACATCAATTAGGAATAAGAACGCGCGTGTTCTTTAGTTATCAACTAAATAAATGATGTTTCTAATCGTTACTTGATGTAACTATGCGTGACTCGGAATGATAAACGGTACAATAAACGTCGGAAGGAAATCAGAAAGATTGATTATTTCTTATAGAATTCATTATCTTTATTTTTATGCCCGCGTTTTTTCATTAAATCTCCGCCATAATCACACCTCGCACACACTCATTAATAAAAACACACTTTTCATACACCGTGATTGGTTTTGCTCTTCAAACTAAAAAGCTGTACAAATGTTTATCTGTTATCCGTGTTTCATTTGCTACCTTGAATACATATGTGGCAATTAAACACTCGAGAACAAAGGTGACATTCATGACGTCACTCAATTGAAACACGTTTCATTTGCTTGTATATTCATAAATAAGATAGTTTCAAAATGGGTTACACACTTCAACGTTTTATAAGCAGTGTCGATGCAAATCTATTATGTACTATTTGTACGAACGTGTTAGAAGATGCTGTTATAACGCCATGTGGTCATAGTTTCTGTGGCAAGTGTATCGAAACATGGTTCCAAACGTCGGAGACATGTCCAAGTTGTCGTACAACGACGTTAGTTTTTGATCTTATACCAGTGCATGCTCTACGAGGAATAATTGGAAATCTCTGTACATCATGTGATTACCAGGAATATGGGTGTAAGATGGTGGTAACATTGGAAAATCTGTCAACACATAGTCGCGTGTGTGATTATGTACCAATAAAGTGTGGTGGCTGTGGTGATCAAGTGTTGAGAGTTGATCTTTGTGATCACCATGCTGGGTGTAGAGCCATGAAAAAACGACCAAAAACCGAGAAAAGTTTATCTCATAAAATTGAAGAATTAACCACGACTATTTCAATGTTGCAATTAGATTTACGACGTACCAAAGACGCGTTACGTCTCTCGCAAGAGGAAGTGAAGAATGTTGAGAAAGATTTGTATGAAATGAGAAATGAGTGTTGTGAAAACGAGTTATATTGGGATCCTGATTATAATTATGGTTATTCACCTCAAAGTATATCACAGTTAGCGCGTTGGATTGCACGCTATTTGCTAGATAGACCATGTCATATTGATAGGAATAGGATTTTTATATCGATAAAACGTTGTTATGATTTCTATCATAATTATCCTGGCTACACACAAGATGTCCACATGCTTATTGCTACTTGTTTTGCTAGCAATTGGTTCAATGAACAACAAAGAAAATACCTTGATCAATGGTTAAATAAGATTGTCGAACCACGATGTACGACATGACATGAACAGAGATTGGATGAAAAGTCGCTCAATGACACTCTTTCAAACAATAGTGTAATTTTGAAAAAATAATCTAATGACGTTATGAGGCTGCAATATTTTTATATTATTATTTGATATATTTATGACTTGATATTCAGAATAGAATAATAAAACTTCTTGAGAGGAAGTGATTTGAACTCGTGAATATTATTTAACGATGGCTTTTGTCAGAACGTGTCATGGGGAATTCGCAAAACTAAGAAAATGCATGAAATTCCTTGGTTGACGTTTCAAATATGAAACCTGTTCATTTTTTTGTTATCTAGACCTGTCTAAATCAATTAATTTGTTTGAATTTGTAGTACTTACGATTTCAGAAATTTCACAACGGTCCGCCCATTTTTGCAAAAGCTATTCACATCACATAAACCTAGTAAAATAGAATAAAAAAACACATTGGTATACTTCAGAGTCTCCTGAAAAAGTTCACGGTTAGAAATTTCAGAATAAACCTTTTTGAAGGAGGTAAAATCCTAAATTCTTTCACAAATTTTCGGTTGACATGAAATTTACAAAATGAAATTCAAAAATATGCAGCTAGTGCCCAAGCCCCCGGTGATTGCGCGCCCTTGTTTAAAATAACCAAAACATGAAGACTTGTTTTGATTTATTTTCGTGAAATAATTCCAATATTACAATTCCGATTTCGTCGATCACAATTGGTAGAGGGAGAGCTATATGTCGTCCATTAGTTTAGGAGAAGCTGGCCTTTCAACGACCAGTACATACGTAGAAACATACATGGATTGTGAGTTCGTATATACTTATTTTAAACATGTATCGTATTTTATACTTGTATTCAAACTAGTAAAACTATGCAAGAAGTGAATATTGAACTATTTCTTTTGAGGGGATAAATGGGTGATGCTTCAGCTTTATTTAACTACCATAACAAATCGAAACTGATCTTTTGATCATGTATTGTATAATG
>FXAL01064125.1:0-10647 GCA_900177555.1 Renilla reniformis
ATATTGCAGTCCAGAAATTCCAAGCAGTTTTTGCGGTTAGGGTGCAGTAAGGTTGCATGATAAATGAATGACAAAAGATGCGTGTTCAAGTTATATTGAAACAGTTGATAGCGTCACGTAAACTGATTTTAAACGCGGTGTGTCTTTTTTTTCACATCCGATTATACCATGATTAAACGAGGTTTGAAAAGAGAGTGACAACGCGTGACACTTCACGCGGCATCAAGTCCGGGAAAAGGACAAAAAGAATTAGTTTATTCAGCTGCCGTCGATGTCACATTCTCAACTGTTGAAAATATGGAATCATACGATAAACTTTGATCATGCACCCCCCGGGTCACCCGTTGCGCAAATACTGTCAACTGACAAGACCCGGGGTTGTTCTTTCAGGGGGGGTCCTTGTTTACCATGATATATAAATAATGAATGTATGTCAGCTGCAAAAAGTTACTCAGACGATAGCACAGCCATTTAAAGCATTGACAAAAACTGACATGACCGTGTTTCCCCCCCCCGAAAAAATACACGACCTACATAGGTGAAAATATTTGTATTGAAGAATAGGATATCATTGTACTGGTCTCGTGTCGTGAGAAATATAACAGCGACACAGTTTGATATCTAAACCATATCAAATCTTCATCATTTATAACAATTAACATAAAAATGTCTGATAACGCTAAAATAATAACCATATGGCCCGCCGCAATAAACTTTTTCGCCCTAACATTAATCAACAAAGGTCGAGTAGTTAATTTGTGGCCTGTGATAGCTGGACATACCCCATCCGAGTTGAACCCAAAAAAATATCAACATGCGTAGATATATCTTCTTAAAACCAGATGACCGACAGTTAAAAATAGGCTTATTTTCGACCCGTCAGTGAAATGCAGCCCAATTTATCGAAATTAATCAGTGAGAAATTAGCCATACGTGGATCTGCGTTTATTTGACAAATGCGTCAAAATTGACCCCACTACCATAATCCGTCACAAATTTCGCGCATTCCATTGTTCACGAGTTTGATTTTACGACGTAATTGATTTTTCATTCAGAAATTTAATAGTACGACGTGTGCGAGTGTGGTGAACTTTAGGACAATTTTCTTCAATGAAAGTCATGTTTTTATTTCAACTGCTATCATCGTTTGAATTCAACCACTAACTAGCTACATCGATTCACTACATTGCCTCAATTCATTTTCAATTCAACCAATAATGGATTTTACGGCGTAGTTCCACCAAGAAATTTAATTGATACTCGCGCGCGCGAGTGTGGTGCAAAATTAGGATAACTTGCCCACATTTTTTTCCGTCTCAAGGAAAACATATGACAGTGCTTTGGTAAACATATTTGATGTAGATGATCCTAGAAGGTAGAGATCTGTCTGTCATGTAACTCGTCCAGTAAACTATCTTGTGGAAATGCTTGTTGTTATTGAACTTGTTCTATATACATACGTGTAATTTGTAAAGTTTTGTAAAAAGGGCCGCTGTAATTGACACAAGCGGTTGTGTGCTCCCAGGTTTGTCGCGTCAACTATGTGTATAGTTGTGGTACTTATATACTATAAAGCAAAGCTTTAAAAAATAAATAAATAAATTAATGAAAGTCACGTGTTTTAATTCAACCACATCGTTACAACGCAAAATATGCAAAGTTTTCTTCACACCGCACACGGTTAAGAAACTTCCGCATTTCTCTTTCAACAATATTTGCACCGCATGAGTAGAGACAAAAAGGAAAAAAACAACATAGTTGTTAATTTTCTGAAAAAACGGTGATGATATACAGTTGGTTATTGACTTGGCCTTTTTTGTACAGACGAAAGGCTAATTGTGAGTCGATTTAGGTCATTAGTAAAAATTTCATATATTCTTATAACCGTGAAATATGTGAAAAATTCCAGCTGTTGAGATAGTTGTGGCTGTATAAGCATCATAATATTTAATAATATAGTTTAATGTTTATCTAACGCCAAGCCCAGCAGCGTTTCGCTTCGTTTCATGTCGACTTATATTAGTTAAAATGGCGTTTCTCAAGGACGCGGGCTATTTTGCTTACAACAAATATAATATTGTGTCGTCTTTTCTAGATTCTCTCTCTTTTTTGCTCTACAGTTCACCTCGCTCCTGAACGCCGTTCTTTTTCTTTACGTTTCACGCCTTTTCACAACGGTTCTTATCGCTAAAGACACTCTGCCATTTTTGTCGTCAACGCTGTTCCCGTTTGACACACACAGAGAACGCTACATTTTGCGAATGTTTTCCGTGAAATAGCAATGCGGGAAACAATTTCGCAATTATTATTTACCGCCGTTTCACTTTATTGAAGTGTGAATAGCGGGCATATTATTTCGCGAGGTGGGGATAGAGTGATAATCGGGCACTTGATACTTCCGCGGGTAGCCAATTCATTCGAATGTCAACCATATAGTAGCTTTTGAGTGAGGCTATAACAAGCACGCGATATTGTTTAGTGAAAGTTTAGGAGGAGAACCCGGAGAGAATCCCGTACTGATTTCCCGTCATCTGTCATCATTTCGTAATTGTTTACGTTGGATTTTTTTCCACAGTGATCTTTCCATGTCGAAAATGAGTGTTGGTTGATCGTGTCACATTTTAGTCGCTCGTAAATGGTGAAATTATTAGCAAGTTGGGCGAAGGTGCCCGCTAACACCGTCTGCCTTATATGCGCTGTTGTTTTCCTCGGATTTCACGCGCTACTGTTCACCAACGTCAGCCATAGACTGGACCAGGCACTTAAGAGGGTTGATAAATTGGAGACTATTCTGGCAAATATTATCGCGAAAAACAATCTCGCCACGGTGGAGGCAGCGCTCGGTGATCTGAGCGAAAGCGCAGTGCGCAATATATTGGACAAGTCAGAGAACACGAGAAAGCTGACGCGAGCCAAACGCAGTACACGCGAGGTCGACACTTCATTGGACGTTCACCGTAATGATAGGAGAATAGACAGACTTGGCAAAAAGTAAGAAGAATAATCCTAATAATAATAATGATACTACCGAGATTATGAAATGTATATTTTGCTGTCGTGCGCTATTTCCTACAGACGCTACCGTTGGGTGCGCAACACGCAACTTATTTGGCGCAATTATGCAACGCACCGACTTTTGCGCTAAATTTGCTCTGGCGGTTTTTTTTGCGCGCGATGTTTGATCAACATGTCTGACGATTCGCCAGAGGCGATGCCAACGCATTGGTTTTTTGTTAACGTCGAGTTTCTGCTACTTGTTTATAACTAAAATAAACAAACATTGTTGTTTGTTTAGCTAGAAGTCGTTAGTGGTTCGTCGAAGTGTAAATATATATATTACGGTTGGGTTTAATACATGATGTATTGGTGTTCTATTTATATTTCTGAAGAATGTGTTTACACTTTGTATAAGAGTTGAAAACGTGATCTCTCTTTGATCACATCTTTCATCGACACTTGATCGGCGACGTCCACGCTAACTGTGCACAGCGGTGCAACAAACGCGTTATCTCGTTATTAAACAAAGCTTTGCACAATCACAGTGTGAGACAGATATTTACTTAGATACAGTAACTAATACCAATACTAAAAAGCTGTATAGTAAACAACAAAATACCACCATATGTTTCTCGTTTACACTTCATATTTATGCAATTAATAACAATATATTGTAATCGCATTGTGCCCCTTATAGATATATACAAGTATTCATGATAAAGTCAAAACCTCGAATGGGTTCTATCTTTTTGATGTCTCACCAAACAAAGCCCGGAATGCATTGATATTTGAAGCAAACCGGTTTGCGCAACCATTGCGCGAAATTGCGTCAACCTTGCGTTGTTCATCGTTTGATCGTAACAAAATGAGAAAAGTGTTACATGGTTTATTGCCTAATTTTATAGTTTGTTTTACTTAATTCAGTTCTTTGGTCATTCTAGAACATCGCTTTCTATATTGGATACCGAAAATTAAAAAGTGAAATAGTTAGGACAAAATCAAACTTCTGGATAAGGCATTACAGTTAGTGTCTATCAGTTTGTTAACTCAAAGTGGATACTCTCAGAAATGACAATATATTTCAAGCACATTTGATTATTTTTTTTTATGGTTTCGGTCAGTCACATCTGCTATCTCATAACGCTAACTTTTCGTTATTTTTTCAAAGCAGTTTTCTCAGAAGCTTCCCCGCTATTGGCTCGTAATACAACTGTGTGTTGTTTTATTTTAGAGTGAGGAGATGTCTCAAAGAATTACGAGAACTCCAACATGTGACAGGTATGTACATAGAACAGACCGATATTTATACATAGAACTGAGAACAGACCATGAATTGAAGAAAAAAATACGTATATGTATTAATCAATATTTCCAGGTGATTTATTAAAAAGACCTCGTCGCGGTATCTCGCCATACACACGCTCAAGGTTTCGTGTCCGAAAGAAAACGCCAAGTGCAGTATTCACTGTTTGGGGGGCTTCGGAATGCATCAAAAACAGCACATATCACATCAGTGGTAAGTACAGTTCTCAATAAATGAGGCTCAAGATATTGACTCCACTGTTGTACCTATTGTTTTGAACTAACTTGATTGTATATTGCGTGTATTTACAGGTCAAACAGTCGTTGTTGGTTCCGAGTTTTTGTGTCTTTCGGATAACAGTCCGTTGGCGCCATATAAAATCAACAGAACGAGGAATTTATTCAATGGTAGCGTTGATGTACGTGGTGTGAAATACGGGGATATAGAAGACATCTCTAATCCACATTGGAGAACGCCGAAGCACGGACGAAATAATAAAACCGTGCCTTGTGTTGTGTGTTCTCGCCAGGGCATGTCAAGTACTATCATGTATTTAACAGAGACGTACAAATTCCGTAGCGCATTTCGGGAATATAACGGTGTACTCATGTCGACGACGCAAACAAAACAAGCGATATGTGTTTCAAACGACGCAGCCGTTTACAATAAAGACAAAATCAGGGCTGATCAAGTGCGTGCAAACGCCGTACAACTCCATGCGGCAGAGATTGACTGCAACTCCGTGCATTGTGCGGCAAATCATTATTACAGGAGCAGATATCGGGTCGGATGTTCCGTAATGACAATATAAGTTAGTTGTATTACTATTGCAACGACAAGGTAATGTCCTAAGCTGTATAGGCAAAATATTCACATCTCTGAAAGCTACGTCAATTTGAAGAACTTCAACATACGGCGTGGATATATTTCAACTTTGTAGCTACTACACATTTTAGCCAGCGGTGAAGAGAAGTCCAGGACTAAAAAGTGATTACAGAGGAACAAAATCCTGTTGGTATATCGCGTGCATATTACAAATGGTTGTTTTATGTTGGTTATTTGAGTTATTTTAGGACGGTTCTTCCAATAAGCTGTGGTCTTTGATATAACTAAATATATATATATAGTGAAGCATCTCAAAATAACCTAGATGATCAACTAAAACAACTCTTCATTCAAAGAGCACATTTAAGAGCAGTGTTTCTTACCAAAAACGCCATGTTGAAAGACAGGTGTTCCCATGCGAATGTTACGTCACGGAACCATCATATCAAGGTTGCGTCGAGAATATTTAGGAATTTTAATATAGAGCAAAAATTATTTAAACAATATAATATATATTATTTGTATATCATGGAACTCTGTAACACAACCACAACTAATTAATATACACTACAGAAGATGAAACGAAAAATGTGCTCAATAACCTGGAAACTCTTACTCTCTTATCCTAAGATCTCGGGGAAAGACCGGTGTAGCCAAATGAAACATCTATGTATATAGGGAAAATATTCTACTGAAAACAACATTCCAACATAGTGGTTTTCTTTATTTTTCACAATTGAAAATACTTCCAGTTTCATGGATATTCGTCCATTCGACATTTCTGGCAACTGCTATAGTTTACAATTTATGATAATATATACAAAAAAAACATTGTTCATTCCTAGGGAATTTCTTATAATACATCGTATCGTATGAAATGAAAGGTTATTGTTAGTATACAGATATGTATGACATCATTTGAACATGTTCGACATGACGACATCATCGCTTAATCACCCATACAATTGAGTAAGCAACCACCATTGCTCGCCCTGGGCTGTGCCTGGGTGAGTTGTGGGAATACTTGTTCACGAATTTACATCCATTGTTATACCACGATTTTCCTGGTTCAAGCCTGTGGCGAAGAAGTCACTCCAGTCATAGTTCACCCTTCATTAAGCGAGGATTGGAAAAACGCTGACGTGTCTGTCTTTAAAACTTCCCTTATTGCCATGGTAGCGTAACAGGACGTCGGCAAACAAAACTCGATGCGCAGTGCTTCAAGTTTGCCATCCGGTATCGACACGGGTTCGGGATCACCTCGGGAACGCGCTAGATCTGTGAGAGCCAATGGGATCGTAGGATCATCATATTTCAATATGGACCAGTCTACGTTCTCTGGCTGAATCACCATATGCCTATGAAGTTATGGGTAGAAATGTTATTTGCATGAAAAATATTAAAAAACTAAATTTTCGTATATGACTACGTTTACCGTTATATACAAAATTTACTTTTATTTGGTTCAAACTCAGTAATGAAACTTTGCGTATATCCACAAATTTATTCAAGTAATTTGAATTTTATCAAGTTAGCTCAAAGTAGTGCAATCCTGGTGTACAAAGATCATATAGGTCAATTTCTTATGAAGAAAATACCAAGATCAAAGTACATCAGACAGTTCACATATATAACTGTTTTCAGGACCCCTGCGTTTTCATCATCGCTAACAATAGATGTACTATAGTTGTATGTTCACAAATATCTACACGTTAGTTGACCTGTATGCACCCGATAAAGAGTAGTCTTTCACTTTGTGTCGCATATTGTGTATGTCCACGCCATCTGTCGTCAGCAACGACTCGTACCACTCCTTAGCTTCGTGACCAGGATATATGACGTCGTAACCAGGAAGAGGTAAGAGTATGTCATGAATAGAGTACTTCTTGTTCTCAACGTCATCTTTCGTCAAAACTTTGACCACAACGTCACTTCCTCGCGATCCACCCTTCTCCTGGTCAAAGACCAGATCCCCAACAATGGGGCAAAGACCATGCTCCTAGATTCGAAATAAAACAGTCGCTTCCATATTGTTCAAACGAAATTGGGAAGTGGAAAAGTTTCTCGCCATGGAAAAACACGTCCGCTACTCACCTTAATTCTTCTTGATGCGATTTTATTCCAGATATAACTCTGATAGGCATGCACATACATCAATCTTGTATTCCGTGGTAACATTCCTAAAGCTCTAACGATATCTTTATCCCCATATCTTGACATTCCTTCCAATACAAACCCCTCAATACACCTTCTACCGTCAAGTAGCTTCAGGGCCTCTGAAGCTTGTCGCGTTTCCTTGTAATGTACACAAGCCTTGTATAACGAACCATTACTGTATCCTCGTGGTGTTAAAATAAGATCGACTGCTTGCAACCATTGACTTTTCAACAAACAAAGACCTAAGGTTCGGGGAATTGCCTTGTGAGACAGAGGTGAAAAAGTCGAGACATATATCTAATCTTTGGATAATGGGAATTCATTCAAAGATAGCCACAGGGCTTACTATTTAAAAACCACGATTAGCTAATCCTGGATTAGTGAAAATACCTTTTTGAAACATTATCTTTCTCTGAGAAAATGAATACGCGTGTATCTGATGTGGTATTACCATGTCAAATTCTGATTCAAAAAAACAGTGGATTAACTGGGTCAGAACTAATGCGCCTTTGAACAACTGAGCACAGTTTAATAACCTTTATTCACTGGGGGAAGTATAAGCATTGTTTCAAAATTTTATCTTCAGAATAATATTATATATCTATTCTTGGGATCTTAATAAACTGCGTGGAAAGAGGCCTCGTGGCACATACACTTTGGGTTTGACATCCGCATGATTTTGTGTAGCTACCTCACCTATACTATGTGTCGCACCGTGACTTGTACCGAATCTTTGCAATCCATAATAATTAATAAAACCACGTTCTTTCAAAGACGCCATCCTTTTCGCGACTTCGTCTTCACTACAACCGTTCAAATTTCTCAAAACAATCGTAAAACTATTGCCTGATAAATCTCCCAGCTTTAACGGTTTTTTCTGGAACTGAAAATTGCCCAGACAAATGTTCTTCAGGACTTTGTTGAGTCCTAACAAGTTTTTCACGTCAATGCGGAACGCAGAGACTCGCTGAACCGTGACAGCTCGTCCGTCTTTTGTGCCAGCGTATGAGAATCGATCAGCTTTGACTTTCGTGAGCTTTGATAAGAGATTAATAGCTTGCATAGTATCCTTATTCTCTTTATATAATAAGAAATGACAGTATTCTCCGCGATCTTTCGGCCAATCATTTTTACGTCTCCGCAAGTTGCTCTTAACCGGGAAGAAAGCTTGTACTGCTTTGTGGCCGTCAACATCACAAGTATCGCTCTCTGCGAAATAACGGAATGAGATTCTCCTTAATTCCTTGTTTTTGGTATTCACGACATGTTTTGGTATTTTAAAAGAGACGAAAGTGATAGAGAAAGAGGATCTTTGAAAGAGAATGGCGAATAGATCGAAAATTGGAGTTGTTCCTGTATCGTGTTTCATTATGAACTATATAACTATTATATATACTATATAACATTCAACAAAACTGGCTGCTCGGGAAATAGCTTATTTGTTTCAAATACATATCTTAAAATAACGGAATTTGAAGAAGCTTTTTTGTGTTTGCCACACCTGTGCACATGACACGTGCTTCACGATTTCAATAATGAACGACGAAACCGTGACTTTAGCGAAAGCGCGTGTGTTAGCTCAGAGTAGTGCAATCCTGGTGGACAAAGATCATATAGGTCAATTTCTTAAAAAGAAAATACCAAGATCAAAGAACATCAGACAGTTCACATATATAACTGTTTTCAGGACCCCTGCGTTTTCATCATCGCTAACATTTCACCTTCCAACAATACCTTGGGAAAATGCAATACTACAGTTGACTAGTCCACCCCCCCTGCTCTGGCAACGAACACAAAATGCTCGTTACTTCGGCGGAAACAGGAAACATTATCTTCTCACTAAATTTATGCTAATTATTTCAACTTCCTCTCACAAAAATGTTGTTAGCATTCAGGCGTTTCACATTACCATAATTAACAACAGAAATATTCAAGTTTGAAATTTTCTCCACTATTTTAATGTATATTATTTCATAGTATTTTATTTGATGTTATTTCCGATATTCATATTACTTTTTCTCAATATTCACAGTACTATATCATGTATGAGAATTTATATTGAAAAAATAAAAATAATCACCCACCTAACATTGGGAATTTTTCTCGTATTTCACGGTGAACCAAGGTCCGCCTATCTTTGTCATCTTCGACCTCAACAGTGATTTTCTTCGTCTTATCCTCGCCTTTTACTAGTTCTTCAAGTTTCTCAATTGCCTCGCATGATAACACTGAACTGTCCATTTTTTCTTGGATATATTCTGGTGGCAAGTCAGTGTTGGTTAGATGTACCACACTGCCTTCCGCATCTCTCTCGTTTACCAGAAAATCAGAATATCTTTGTTTCAAGATCCCCGAGAATCCTTTATGATCGCTTATATATTCAGATATACCAACATCTAACTCAGTACGCTGCACTTTCAGACCCGGGTCTTTGCTTAGGTTTGCCTCTTGACTATTTTCAGTCGATAACTCGCTACATACATTTCCACAATTCGATTCACTCTCGGCATTATTACCATCGGAAAATGTCCTTTCTATGCTATGCTTGGGTTGATCAATACACTCATTCGATATCACAACATTGTTGCTACTTACGACGTGGTTCTCGATCGTCATTTCTTCATCATTTGTGTCCAATTTCTGTCGTTTAGCTGGGAGCTCATTTTGTGACCTCCGCAAGTCCGCCATCTTGGAAGTCAAAGACACGTGCGAATGTCAGCAGTTTCCATTCGAAGTATAGAAATACAAATGAGTCGAAATTTGCTGGTGACGTACGGGTGGTGAACATTCAATATATTAGCACGCATCATATGTGTCGTTAAAACCGAAAAGTTATTCCCCCAAGGACAATTAGGGTTACCGGAGAAACTTGAAAACAATAGTTCCGTGCAAAATATTCCCCATCATAATTTTCAACCATGCGTTGATTAGAATTTTGTAGAAATGTGTAATTCTAAATTTTCCAAATTTTTTTTATCAACCACTTTTGGAAAGGGCAATTTTGCAAAATAGATTATTTCCAGTTTACTCATATTGGAACCGGATGGGTGGACAACTAATTTTTTTATTTCTTCACAGTTGATTCAGAAAATTTCCCCGCAAAGAACAAGTTCCCGTTACTTTTGTTAAAAGATTTTAAACATGAACATACAAATGTATACATAGTTCAGACAACGTTTGTTTGATTTATTCAACATAGATCTATAATTAATAATCTTATATGACACGTATGTAATTTCGTAATTTTGATTTATAAATAACAATATGAATAATAAATAGTTCAATTTGACGATAAATAAAGATTTTAATTATAAAATTTGTATGGATAGTTTTACGTAATATATTAACATATCTATGTATAATAT
>FXAL01064263.1:0-12800 GCA_900177555.1 Renilla reniformis
ATATATTCTGTACAACTCTTTTCAAGCAACTCTCAAAACTATTATGAGCACAATCGCGACATGCCTAGCAACTACAGGAGATAAATGAAGGAAATGTCACTCCATCTTGGATGTCACTCCATCTTGTATTTCGTAATAAGAACCGCGTTTCCAGGAAATAAGCCAATGAACATCATCGTCTTAGTTTTATTTCGCGCTAAAGTTGTTGGAGATGACCAATCAAAGTTAATTGAAATAAATAGATAGATCACGAGACACTTTTGCAGACTTTGGGTGCCCAAAATTGTTTGGTTCAGTGCGGGAATGAAATCAGTAAGCTAAGTTCTCAAACGAGAATTTCAAGAATTTTTAGACGAAAATCAAGAAATTCTTCCAAAATGTCCGTCTGTCAAATTACTATGGTAATGATGACGTATTCATCGAATAACGTACTGTTTGTGTTACCTAGTGATACAAGTGACGAAGATTTGCATGTTAAAACTCATTTCCACTCCGCTCGGATTACGGTTTTCGGATTGCGGGCTTCAGCTAAAAAGGATGATTTTGCGATAACGTATCAAACCGTTTTTTAACCGAAGACGACTAGTACAACTGCTTTTTTGGTGAAAAAAGAAATAGCTATCTTAGATATCTATCACAAAGGCTTTTGGATGCGTCGTGGCGAAACAGAAGAGCCCCGCATTTCCAACATACCTTCGTGATACTAATTGCCAGTTTCCTCAATTTACCATCACTGAACTAATCAATTGACAATTCACTGAATTTGCAAAATATTTTTTTTGGGAAAAGCTTATTCAGAAGAAGAATTTTGAACCCTTGCATTCAAATATCAATAGATGGATTCGGAAGCGATTTGCGATATCTGTCATCTGATATAATGAAACCAATCAACTGCTCTTCAAGTTTGTTTATGCAAGGTTTACACGCCTTAATTGTCCTTATTGTGTATCAACTTAACCAATGACACTTCCTAAACGTGGTTATTGTCTTTCTTATGGTTGATTTCTCAAGGAAACGTATCTCGATTGGCCTATTACAAACACAAGACGTGACACCATAATCTTTCTAGTAGAAAGGTTTAGAAACTCATTGAAAATACAATAGAACTAATTAGCTAACTACGTTGAACACCGTTCATGCAAGAGTTGTGCATCTTCTATTTGTCACCTCGTCACGTGTTTATTGTATTTATGTCAGTTCAGCCAATGATAATTCACAAACTAAGCCTTACATTAAGCCTAAGTCCTATTTATGGTTGATTGTTCGAGAAAGCACATCTTGATTGGTTGATTGTGGAACAAAACAACGAACACGTGACGAGCAACATGGAAAACTCTTGCATAAACGGTGTTCAACATAGTTTTATTGCCATTTCCATCTGTTTCCAAACCATCAACCAGATAAACTATATGGTTTTATTGTATTCAATACTATTGAGTTGCAAACCATTTAAAAGACAAACTATGATTAGACAGGATTGACCTTAGAGTACACGAGACATAAATTTTGAACTTTCGATCTCTGCATTGTTTTGAACTTTGGTTCAGCACCAAAACTTGATCAGTCACCAGTCACCACGCGGACGTTTTTGTCGCATTTTCTTGTTATTGGTAAATACACTGTTTGGCGGAAAGGTTGAATTTCAGTTTTTCTACAATCGCGAGATCAATATCTGTATTCTGTGAGTTAAGAATCGAGTGCTTTCGTTGTCGTGCGATCGTGGCGATGGATGACACGTTCAGACAAATTAAATTTCATGCAAAATATCATGCATATGAATTATACATTCAATAAAAATATATGTGATTCCTTTTTTTAACAGATACTTATTTGATTTCTCGTTTCACCCTGAAAACTCGTTTAAAAGTGACTATTAAACGATCTCAGACTATTTGAAATATTCGCGAAATTGCAAAATTGATATGCTGGTATTTCACTAGTGACAGGTTTTTCAAAAGCCACTCGACGGGAATTCTTTTTTTGTTTCAACAAGTGCAAATTGAAATATTTCGCCTTTTATTTACCTCTTCGCGTTGCACGCCACGGTAGATATGTCTTGGTTACTTTTTGTTGGAGTATTACTGATCTTACTGCATGAAAAAAATTGGAAACAAATTCTGAAAAAGTGTAAAGTGGAAGCAAATTCTGAAATTTCGTTCCCAGGAAGGAAGACAATTTTTCATGGAAGACCGAAAGTTACCTGCCCATTAGTTTCATTTCGGTTCTTAGGAATATTATTTGGAGAATTGATTGAGAAATTAGATAGCTATGTACTTGACTATGACTTTATGTGTACATAATCTCGATTGTCGGCATAACAGTAACACAATACAGAAAATAAATAGTTTTTGTTGCTGTGCCAACTGCCAACCAACCCCGTGTAAGTTACTCCAAATTCTTACACATGTAAGCACGACTGCAACATATTTTGCTGAAGGCGACACTGAAAAAAGAACAAAATCAATTCTGGTAATTATGTACGCTAAAGTGCCATTAATTGAATTAAGCGTGTATGGGTAGCTTTCCAGCCCAAGGAACCAGTCTGTTGGTACTTTTACACGGTTACCAACGTTTTTACCCCACAAAATCGTACTACTGAGTTAAAGGACAACGTACAGGACTCAGTTACCATTCCTGTTTATGTTGCATGACACGTTTATCTAATAAATTATAATGACTGAAGTGGTTGGAAGAAAACCAATATGGCAAAGTTTATTGAAGATCACATTTAATGTAACACGTGATTTGATAGGTCAACGTAGAAAATGTCGCTGACGTGAACAGCATATGGATCGTATTTAAAGTGAAGCAAAAAAACAGTGCGTAATATTACACCAAAGCTTAAGGTTAAGGTTGCATCTTTCACGCCTGTTGTGAAGACGGTTTACGTTTACAAGCTCTGCGCGACACGTCGTTATATCACTTCCCTTGTTTGAGCGACGGTTAACTCAACAAAGTCGTGATGAATTGTTCTGTATTAATTAATTGTGCAGTCTTTCTGTTACTTTATGCTTCGAAATTAGTTTTGTCTACCGACGAAAACTACGATCCATGTAAAGCTGGTATGTTCTTATATAAAGTTTATGATCGATATCTCAAAGTGCGCCTCTTGATTGTTCCTTTGCCATTTGCTTCATATTTTTTCTCCAGCGTACACCGTCGTTTCACAGCAAGACACGACAGTTTTTATCCTCTGAACGACCCCTTTCTCGAACGCTTCGACCATTTTGATAATTGTGCAACCATTTTAAAAATGTTTCAGTTGCTTTCGTGAATGGTGACATTGCATTGACCCGTCGCGATGTTCAACTTCTGAAGCGAAGAAGACGAGCTGCAACAGCATTGAAACATCGTCATTGGGACCATGGTACTGTTCCTTATGAAATTGATGATGTCTTCACAGGTATGCTTTATGTCTATGTATTGACTTTATCGCTTCGTATTAATATCTATATCACGAACACTCGAATTCTCAGACTAAATCGATAGATTAATCGTCGAAGTGCCTAATGTGTACATTCTATACTGCCAAATGTTTGACTTTTGTCATATAATAATGCAGTGGTATTGAATGTTAGCGTCGGTCCTGTCGGATAATGAGCGGAAAGTATAGCTAAGTAAATGTTTACATCCAGTAATAAGGATAATTCGACAAATACATAGTTCCATTCTTGAAATGCCGACTTACTCTTTCCTAAAAGTCCGACCAGACAGATATTCCTGTGTATACGAGAAGGTTGTGATTGCTTGATTAGCGTCTGGAATAACAAAGAGGCGGATGCATTTTAAGTGAAGCTTCTATGAATATTTCCACGTGTTGTGTAAACTTTAGAATTATTACAGTCACAACATGGTCAAATAAAGCAATGTTGACCTTTTTTTACACCCACAAGTGAAGTCAGGAATTTACGAAACGAGGCAGGAAAGCCTGTTTTTCGGTTTATTCCTCATACAAAAAACTCGCGCGACCTTTCCCTTCAAACACTCTCTTGTTCACGGATCTCAGCAAAGTAAACAGCGCTTCACGTATTGTTATTCGTCTAAGGTACGTTCATAGCGTTATGTTTAGTTTTGGTCAAGCGTTTCGGTTCGCTTTGACGCGTTGGTTGATATTTGCGTGCAAAGTTTGCACGTCATGGATGTTGAGCCACCAGGAGCTAGATAGCTACCTAAATTTATCAAATTAAGTAGGAGAATGACAGCTTTTGGACGAGGTTTGTCCATTTTTAAACAATTAGATTCATAACGTTTGGTAAACCTTGCAGCGTATGTGCGCTTTTCTACACATGGACCTTCAATTAACGGAATAGTTTTCGACAGGGCTTCATTAAATTTGTGTTGCTTTGAGCATAAAAATAGATCCATGTTGAAAGGTTTTTTCTCACAACACCTGGGTATTTTGGCGAAAACCCCAGATACCTCATTGTAATATCTATCTATAACTGAGTAATTATGATAATGATACAATAGTTTCGAACTTTCTTTAAATGTCAGATTAGTATTATGATTAGCCGTGGGAATGTGTCTTATGAATTCTTATCTTACTTTTCAAGCCTACTATTAGAGCTTCGGCTTCTCATCGCGTATATACTTATGCTCTTGCAAGGAAATATCTCTCCCTTTTAGCACCCGCGTTAAAACTGTCATGGGTACAGTACGTTTTCCAATGGGCGCTTTGAAATGATCGTTTCGCTGTGGGGGAAATGATACTGACAAACATTGGAGATGTTGAAAGCAATAATACTTCCCTATTAAGCTTTATGGAGTTGCTTAAACTAAATACTTATTTATGAGATTGTGTTCACCTTAGTTATGTGCAAGACATGTACAAAATCTGGGCACGTCGCATTACATCACATTTCCTTTACTTACGTGATACTGATTATTTTAACAGATAATTTGGAAATTCGTCTCAAACATATTGTTTACTGACTATTACAGTTGTTTGTTTATTGGCGAGTGCCCATTTATTCTGTCACTACAACGTTAAACCGACAAGTTTGTCCTGTTTATTGGACAATACAAAATAGCCCTTTCGGAATTTGATGGGAATATTGAATTTACAGCTATGTTTTGAAAACCTTGAGGTGAAGTAATGACGCGACTTGACCCGAATCCATTTAGGAACTGCAACGCTGCACACAAGAGGCATGGGAAGGTGTGAAAAGACGCGTGTTTATTCAAGTTTACTGCTAAAGTTAGCAAATATGGAAGAAGAATTGAGAGTAGAGTGTTATGTTAAGTGCAATGCACTCTTACACTCTTCGAAGAGGAACTGAAAACAGATTAGGCCACTTTAAGACTGCGTATGCACCGTGCACAGATCTTTGAAAGACATGCATTATTGAAAATTTAACCGATGACAAGTAAATGTCAGTAACGGCTGACAAGCAAACATCAGCCGTGCATCATTCTTCACACTCGACTGGTGATAAACTTAATTACTACTGATATTTGCAACAAATGTCGTAACACCTGAAACTATTTCCTGCTGTTTTATTACTGTGTCAAATATATATATATATTTAGTTCTCTTCGATATTTATGCAATTATTTTAAATTCGTCGTATTCTTTGAACCTTGGTAGCTAAAACCACAATTAACGTGATAATATACATTCAGGAAATCTGTATGGAAATTTCTGTCTATTGATTTGCGCCTCGCGGTTACAAAAAAATAACAGTAACCATATCAGAGTACCTTTGAAGTAAATTGAGCAACAACCGTGTTGATGATAAATATATGTATATCTACCTGTCTATCCAGTGATGTTTTTTTCATGTAGCCTATAATAGTATTGTACACCTGAATGACATACCTCGAATAGCGTTGATGTTTTGATGCATCGGAGGATATTTTTAAAGTTAAATTTCGTGAAAGTAAAATACGGCTCAAAAATCAAGTGAAAGGAAAACGTAGCTATATTGAAGTAGCGATGTTCAGTGCAACACACGTGCAACACAACATCGTTTTGCTGGTAAAATACCAGATTCGTGACATTGTAGCTAAATTTCGTGGAGTACAAGAATGAACGAAATGTATATTGCTGGGCACGAGATTTTACAAATTGTGAGAACTTGACGTGACAATTTCTTATTGTAATAAGAGTCTCGTTTTCGCTGGTTTTCCGTATAGATTAGAGTTATCCATGACCGTGGGGTTGCGCTCAAGTACTGTCGGAAAGCGTATACGCGAACCTTTCCCCCCCTTCCCGACGATCTCGAGATTATTTCTATATGCACGAATAACGCTAAGCTGCACGGGAAACAATAAAGATGAACTAGCATAAACAAGTACCAATCAAAGTGAACATGACCAGTGCATACGACTTGATGGTATTTTCTTGTAGCTACTTATGTATTATTGCATATCGCTGAAAGGAAAATCATATTCCAATATGAATTAAAAAAAATATTTATTCAAAAAAGAACATTTCTCGTGAGAAATACCACAGTGTCACGTATCCTGCCGTGACATTACAACTGGAATGGGAGTCGCGACGATTACCCAGACACAAACTGTTTATTCCTATGATATCCTGACGACATTGTTCTTTCAAATGTCTATTATTGTAAAAATGGTTCAGCAATTGTGAACTTTCAATGTACTCTACTGTGTGTTATGTGAATTTCGGTTATACGCGACGCAAACAATCGGCACTCCTCAAATATGGGTTTTAATTTCATTTCGTGTCCTATCTACGTGTTCTCATTTTCGCTTTGACCAAGTAATCTTCAGGCAGACTGACAACCTCGTTCCAAGGGTAATGACTAAAAACGCACTAATATTATAATATAGCGAATAATAATATAGGATTAGCAGGGAGTGAATGATGAGGATAATATAGCCGTGTTGAGAAGGAAACACGCCTGTGGAAACCTCGTACCCAGGCAACCTCGTTCCCAGGGTAATTGACCAACGCGCCAAAACTGGGCGCCCGTGTGAATTGAATTTTGAAACTCGCTTTGAAATTAAAGCAATCCCTATTCCGGATTTATACCAATGGTTTTTTCCGACTATACCATTCACGAAAATGTGTAATCTTCTATTAGTAACAATTGCTGATAGTTCGCATGGTTGGTAAATTTATAACCAGGCAACAATTATCAATTGTTTACGTAAGCCTTAACCAGACGTGGACAGTCGTGAGTGACAGTGTTGCCACTGTATCTGCGGTTAACGAATATCATTTAACACACGAAAAACATGAAAAACGCTGAGGCAATACATACGCATCTGCGTGACAGAAACTGTTTTGAATATAAAGCGTCGAGTTACAGACGTGCAAAAAATACCACAGTTTACAAAAGCCAAGGTGGACACAAGGGTAGATACACTCAGTCACAAATCTACGGAATGCAAGGCTATCGAAGACTTTGGTCAACACAATTGCTGGACCAGAGTCGAAACTGAAACAACAGAAAACTGTATAATTAACGCATGGTCTGCCTCAGTTCTGTCAACATCTAGTATATATTAATCGTTCTACATTTTGCTTCAACATAAAGTACACTGTATACATTTATGATCAATTTGTTTTTTATTGATTATAATAACTGGTTTCTTTGAATGATCAATTATAAACGTTATCTCTATTGCATCATTTGCTTTGGGGACTAGTACAAAAATGAAACCATTGATCAAGAAAGTCGATAGGCGGTTTGTTATTCCACTTCATGACACATAGTAGCTAGAACTTTTTGGATGCACACGTTGTTATTTTTGTTGCCTATAAGTAAAGAAATCAAACATGTTTTGTGTACATATAATAATCACGTGTACAATGTTATCCAATAGGAGATCAAAAGACGCTGATGTTACAAGCTATGCGACATTGGGAAAGCCAGTCGTGTATCACCTTTGTAGAACGCTCCAATGAAAAGAATTACATTTTTTTTATGAAAGGATCGTGTGGGTTAGTATGGTGTTTTCTTGCCACTCAATTTTTCGATCTCGCCAGCTGTTCACTTTGTGGTCGTTTTCAAAGCATAATTAAATCATTTATATCGCCAACTCGTATCCAAGGTGACTGACGAGCGTCAGGACGGATCACCGAAGGTCTGGAGTGGAAGCGAACAGTTGCTTAATCTTAGCTCATTGCCAATTCACCGAGGCACATGCAAAACACTATGTATCGATACACTATATATCGATTTTATATGGCAAACTCTCGCAAGCCAGTCACTTATGAAAAAGCTATTGTTGACGCTTTCGTACCGTAGTTATGAGATGTATCGTTTCAAATGACGAAAACGACACAAAAGGCGTGACATTTTTTTAACCCGAGACGGCTTTTTTTTCAAATCACTGATATTAAACAAAACTTTTCAAAATCTGATATAAATATAATATATGTGATTCCTGAAATAAATTCTCCTTGGTCATATTGCCCCTTGTGTTCTTATATATTGGACTCACGAATTGCTCACGAATCACCTCTAGTGTACAATCCGCACCAATTGTGTATCTATTTTTCTGGAGGAGGGCAAAGAATTTTTAATGTTATGCGGTTGGAATAAACTTGCAACGAAAATTGGTGATTGTTACATGTGTAGCTTCTACCATTGGCTGACCTATCTTGTAGCTACAACAAATCACGCGGTTGTTTAGTCGCATCGGCTCATTGCTGCATTTTCATGCTCATTTCTAGTTGTTGTTCGTACGTTGGCCGTACTGGTGAAGGCAAGCAAGGAATTTCAATTGGTAAAAACTGTGATAAGTTTGGTATCATTGTTCACGAGCTGGGCCATGTTCTGGGGTTTTGGCACGAGCACACACGGCCAGACCGCAATAACCACGTAGAAATAATAAGTGAAAATATCAAGAAAGGTAAAGGTTCTTTATGCTACCGTCTTTTCCGGGTTTTTTACTATTAAACATTAAGGTTTTTTCATATAAAAAAATTCAAAATAATTCAAAAAGATCTGTACCTGGTCTCATCTGGAATTTTTTTTGTCTTCGTGTCATTACTGGAATAACACCACCCGCCCATCACAGTCATACAAGATGAGCCATTGGTTTTACCAATGTTGATTCAGAAGTATATTAATTGTGTGTATATGTATTTTAATTCATATTCTTTTAATTTGTATTCTTTTCAGGAGAAGAGCGAAACTTCAACAAAATCCCTTCGAATGAAATAAATTCATATGGGGAGAAATACGATTTTTATAGTATCATGCACTATGCACAGAATACCTTCGCAAAGAAAGTATCTTTGAAAACTATCCGTCCCAAGAATATGTCTGAAGAACTTTCTCGGCAAATAGGACAACGCAAAAAACTGAGTGCTGGGGATATTGTCCAAATAAAGAAGATGTATAAATGTCCAGGTGTGTAGCTACCTACTTTACACCTTTTCAAAAAGCTACCTACATACTTCTTGATTTTCGAGATTGTGACTAGTATAAACATGTTTCGATATGAATGTTCCTGGGGGGTTTTTGGGAAGCAAGATTGACAATCATTCTTTTAGGAAGCGTTCTTGTTATTATTATATTATACCAGTTATCAGACATACATGCAATCAGAGCTCGGAAATTAAATGATTATCAATTTAAGCAAAGCTAAACAATACTTAGCTACATGCGCAACTGTTATTCGGTACCACAATTTGTGATCGAATACACATTGATTAGGCTTGGATGAGCGAGGTTTAATATGTTAACATGTTGCATAAATGAAGTTTCTATTTATAATATGTCTTTTCAAATTGAACCACTTTTTAACGATTATTTACTGCGACTATTTTCCATGTTTAGTTTGTGGAGGAACGTTACAGAATTCGTCAGGATCACTAATCAGTCCCAAAACCAAACCATACGAATGCATTTGGAGGATTTCCGTTAACGTCGGTGAATTCATTAGACTTATCGCGAAGAGATTTAACTTGAATTCAAGTAAGGACTGTGACGAAGAATACGTGGAAGTACGCGATGGTCACGTGACCTCTAAGATCATTGGCAAATATTGTGGAAATAATCCACCACCGAAAGGAATCACTTCAAGTGGAAATCGACTTTGGATTAAAGCCAAACGTAAAGAGGTTACATTTGATGACGAGGTGTTTTCCTTCAACTATAAATGTAAGTGGATATTGCAAACAGACAAGGGAATCGCCGTAGCATGCAGTACACCCAAAGCATGTTAAACCGAACACAAGGGGGTATTCAAACCATATTAATGAGTGATCAGCTAAAGAAGTCGGTTGCTAAAGAGTCAAATTCTGGGAATCTGCTTTTGCTTTCCAAAGAAATGTTCTTTATCGTATTATTGTGTTTAGTACCATTGGAACTGCCAGTTACAACACAGGGTACAGCTGTTCAAACGTTGATTAATGTTATTAGAAGCCGATTAGAAGTTTTATATAATATGTTATATCTGGTAGTTTTCAGTAGAATTTGGCGTGGTAATACAACAAACTGTCATCCATTTCAATTTTCTCACGTCTTGACAACTGGTGTTCCAAGTTTTGAAAATTTTCCTCAATCCAGCATTTCATCAATCCAGCATTTCATCAATCCAGCTAATCGAGATTTGGAACAATGACTTATTTTTTTAATTAACACTTTTTAGTAGACTTTTTACGGTTTATTTTTGTCTAATGCAATTCAGATAAACCGCTTTGAGACCGATATATGATCACAACTATACTAACATATATACATATTATCCGTCTAGCTTTGTGTGGCTGGACGTTGCGTAGCGACAAGGGACAAATCCAGTCTCCTGGTTTTCCATCAAGATACGAGTTTAACAAGCTTTGTAGTTGGAGAGTTATTGTTAAGGAGGTAAATCTGATCTAGATTAGGTTAACTCTTTAGTTTCTTATACCGCAATATAGTACTTAGTGATACCTTATTATATGTAGCTATCGTTGATTCCCAGTTGCATAACGATTTAGTAGTTATATAGCTGTAATATGTCTTCTTATCGATAGGGGACAAAAGTAAGCCTCAAGTTCGCCAGTTTTGATGTTGAACAAAGCAACAACTGTCAATACGATTACTTAGCAATATACGATGGTCCTAATACCCAGGCTCCTTTACTCAGAAGATTGTGTGGAAAAGCTACCCCCGAGAACGTAATTTCGTCAAGTAATACCCTGCTTATCCAATTCCAATCAGATAATTCAGTGGTTGGCAAAGGATTCATGATAGATTATTTCAGCGGTATGTATACAAAATTTTAAAAAGGTATACGACTGTGACTTGAGTGATTGCGAGACATGCGCAAATCATTAGTGTGATGGTTGATGTCTGGTCGCTGGATTGAATAATGTGCACACGTGACACCTGTCAGTCATAAATACATAATGTGGATTTTGTTTTCTGGACTAAGGCCCAATTTCTCCATATAACAATATATCGCTACACACCTAACCTTACATACTCTGGTATTGTTATATGATATGTCGCATGCTCGACTATAGAAATCTCTTGTATATTGCAAAATCTACCATTCAAAATACACACGCTAGCTCACGTCAGCTATGTTATGTACACTAACACGTGTACATAAC
Source organism: Renilla reniformis (assembly GCA_900177555.1). NCBI lineage: Eukaryota > Metazoa > Cnidaria > Anthozoa > Scleralcyonacea > Renillidae > Renilla > Renilla reniformis. The sequence continues at coordinate 11,522 of FXAL01064263.1, forward strand.
ATAGCTGACGTTAATATTGCAGCGGTAATTTTAAGCTGGTTACTTTTTTATATAAAATTGATATCATCACAGTTCATATATATCCAGGTTTGAATATTAAAGATTGGTTTGCCCGCGTGAGATTTGCCCAATTTTATCGCCGTTTGTTTGTAGAAATTGATGAATGTGCTGATAAAAATGGTGGATGTCAGCAAATCTGTCGCAATACCTTGGGCAGCTATGAATGCCAGTGTCATCGTGGTTATGAGCTTCATTCAAACGGAAAGAATTGCGAAGGTATAAGCAAACTTGAAATAATGTGTGTCGTCAGTGTGATGTCGATATGTTGTTGCAAAAAGAACCATGCAGGGATACATTGAAATGGTGATATCACGTGCAATTTAGATTTCATTGTATTGATTATTTTGGTATTTTGATATAGCAAAATTTATCACACTCTTGAAATAATGAACATTCATGAAATTTGTTAAACTATACATATGTATACTATAAAACTATACTTAAAACTATACTTTAATAATGATTTTTGCCCGGTTCATATGGTTGTATGTGCATACTAAACATGGCTTGAGTTTATTTTAGATGCTTGTGGTGGTGAATTAAAAAATAGAACTGGCAATATAACAAGTCCAAGCTACCCTGAAAAATATCCGATAAACAAGAGATGTTTATGGTGGATAAGGGCTCCTGAGGGTTTCCAGATAACTTTGAAGTTCCACGATTTCAGTTTAGAACGTGATGAAAACGTAAGTGATTCGTGTTTTTTCCCCCGGAAAAGATTGGCTTTCTCTTTCTTGCAGTTTTCAAAAAATTATTAAAAAATTTTTTAAAAGTAATTATCAAAACTTTCAGTAGCTACACTCTCATGATAAGCTAATAAAATACCACTGTTGCACGTTCTCCAAAATTCAAGGGCGTTGGCCCACTTCAATGCACATCCCTCGACGTGACTGTTTCGTTAGCTACAAGCTTCGAATGTCGCGCAATCTATTCATCTGGCATATTAATTCATCATATATGTATATGTAGCGATAGACGTGTGCAATATATTTCCTAGAATTCCGAAAACAACATATCTATATAAATTTCCTGTATTTTATTATATAAAAATACATGTTCGATAAAACTGATACATATTGCTAGTTTTTTTCTTTAAGAAAAAATGATGATTGGCACATGATATCATCGAAATGTACATAAATCTTGATATATCTCGTTTATAACAAATGGGTGTTTTTGCAAAAACATAATCCTGGGCGTCAAAATGCCCATACTGTAC
>FXAL01065972.1:0-17554 GCA_900177555.1 Renilla reniformis
TATATATACATGTGTAGAAAAATACATACATGTGTTAGGCATGTGTAATTTAACAGTGAAATTGGAACAAATTTATGATTAACAACAAAAGTATTGAAGATATTTACCAGGGTTTGGAGACGATAGATGTGAATATACAAGAGTTCCAGTTTTATCAAATAGGAAATCAAACCATGTCATATTCTGCTTTTTATCTTCCATTTTCCCTGTTATATAATACAATTAAATTGTTGGTCAAGGAATAAAACATGTTATTTATTTGTAAGTCAGGTATTTCAGGTGTTAATTATGGTTAGTTATGGTCAAGTAGAGATAGCCCACGACACTGTATAAAGAAGAAAGTACTATTATTTTACGTGAAGTGCGCCGCAAACTTTGTAAATATCTCAGCACGATTACATATTATCTGCGTGGCAGTAGTTATTCGGTTGAGTGATCACGGTTAAGAACATAAGATGAGCGCAAGGTTTGTCGTGTCTAAAGCTGAAAATGACGCAACTGAAGGAGTACAAGACGGTTTGGAGCAAATTGAAGTCGATATAACAAGCGACAAAGGTATTACAAACTCAGGTCATCATCGATGAAGCGACTGTGCATTTGCTTTTTGATTGTGCACCGTTATAAATTCATTCGATTTGGATGAAAGCCAAATTGTTTTTACTGTAATCATTACAATAGCTTAAAATAATGTTTACTTAAAATAAAGTCAAATAGTGGTCATGCATGGCATGCAACTGCCAACTGATCATAAGTGCAAAATTAAAAGCTATTTGGAATAAAAATATTTGCACAAATAACACGGGTTTGTAATGCAAGAGTGATACTCAATTCACATTTCACTCACCTGGATTGGTTAGCATGGTGCTCAATCATTACAGTATGGTGCTTGCAGGTGCAAGCAAGCAAACAACCAACCATTGCTGGAAATGAAATGAAATATTAGTGAAAATTTTTACCCATGTACTTTTCAAGATGGTGTTAATGAGGTAGAAGATGATAGTTCATTGCCACTTTATAATAATGAAGAAGATAAAACTAATGATGGAGCCTTACCTTTATATGAGGTTGACTTCAATTCTTTGTTATCATCTGAAAATAACAAACAATTAATAATATATGTTGTTGCCAGACTGATATCCACAAACCAACCAAGATTTCAGTTTTATTATCCCAATTGGGTCATTATGAAGCCGTACAGGCCGCACCAGAAGAGGTTGATACCAAAACTATAATTCAGCAAAATAAGGTGGGCAATTGTTGATTGCAATCTGGAAAAACATGCAATATCAAGACTTAAATCTAATAATTATTAGAGTACAAAGATGGGAACATTGATGGGCGTATATTTCCCCACTATACAAAACATATTTGGAGTTATATTATTTATTCGTTTGTCATGGATTGTCGGTATCGCAGGAGCAGTTGAAGGCTTTTTTATTGTTTTCATATGTTGTTGTTGTGTAAGTAATGAATTTTATTTGTATATAAGTGAACAGTGTTAGACTAGTAAAACAGCTAGGTTATCAGGTATTTGCTGGTATGGATACCAAACAGAAATTGTTTGCTTTCACAGACATTTCTTACTTCAATATCGATGAGTGCCATTGCAACAAATGGAGTAGTACCAGGTTTGCTAGATCATGTTAAATGTTACGATTCTAAGGCCACCTCTATAACACTATCATTGTGTGTGTATTTGTTTGCTTGTAGCTGGTGGTTCTTATTTCATGATATCTCGGGCATTGGGACCTGAATTTGGTGGTGCGGTTGGTATCTTATTTTATTTAGGAACCACTTTTGCATCTTCAATGTATGTTCTTGGTGCAATTGAAATATTACTGGTATGTTTCTGAATTTTTTCTCAACATCCTCCTCTAAATGAACAAGCTGTATATTATTACGATGTTTCCAGACGTATATAGCTCCTGGTATGTCTTTGTTTGGTGATGTTCACTCAAGTGGTGGTGCAACTTCTTCAACCATGTTAAATAATATGAGAGTGTATGGAACTATACTACTGATACTCCTGGCTGCTGTCGTATTCATTGGTGTTAAAGTTGTTAATAAATGTGCCTCATTATTCCTTGCATGTGTATTACTCTCAATTCTTGCCACTTATGTTGGGTTTTTCACTGTGTACACAAGATCTGATATACGGTTTGTTGTGATCACCATGGAAAAACAGTGATTAACATAGAAACCAATTGGATATGTCAATCATCTTTCTTTCAGAGTTTGTATGCTTGGTGAAAGGTTACTTCCAAGTTCAGCCTATGATAAATGTTCAAAAAACGATACAAAACTTAAACAGTTGTTTGAAAGTACCACATTTTGGAATGAGACAGTTATCAGACACATCAATGGTGCTCCAGGGTTGTCAAGTGGTGTTTTTGGTGGTAAATCAAATTCCGGTTATAATACATCAGCATGAACATTAAGAAATACGGAATAATTATTTCAGAAAATACAGAAACTCGATATTTGAAAAAAGGCGATGTGTATTTGGGAGTTAAAAGCGAAAATAACGAAGACATTCAGTCCGATATAACAACATCATTTTTTATATTGTTGGCCATATTTTTTCCATCTGTCACAGGTTTTTATCAGTATAATTATCATGTTAATTTCATAGTTTCGTAACGTAATTCATACCATACCATTACATCAGGTATCATGGCGGGTTCTAACCGGTCTGGGGATTTGAAAGACGCACAGCTGTCTATTCCAAAAGGCACAATTGCTGCCATATTAACCACATCTCTTGTTTGTATCTTTTTTGTTCCCACGTTATCAACTAAAAAACGTTATATCATGAAGACAAGTTAGTCATGACATGCCATTGCGTGTAGCATGTGATGACTGAGACCCGCCCATAACATGCGGTCGACGCCCCGCGCGTTGTATTCCTTAACTTACTAAGATTTAACGTCAGTATTGTTTTTTGCTGGTACCATAAACGGTGCTTTATTACGAGACAAGTATATTGCGTGGTTATTACACTTATAACATGGGTAAATATAGCTAAAATGTAATATGTTGGTTAGATTTGGACAGAGTATTGGTAGTGTATTATTGGTAGCAGAGATTGCTTGGCCCAATAAATGGGTGATTCTTATTGGTGCCCTATTGTCTACCATTGGAGCAGGCATGCAAAGTTTAACAGGGTATGTGATTCTCTACTCATCGCACCACAGTATTAGCTAGTCAACATGTTTTTCTTCATTAAACATTGATTACTTAGTGCTCCACGTTTACTGCAAGCTATCTCACGTGATGGTCTCATACCTTTTCTGAATATCTTTGCTCATTCTTCAAAAAGTGGTGAACCATCCAGAGCTCTTTTTATGACAGTTGCAATTGCAGAGATTGGTATTCTTGTTGCGAACCTAGATTCAGTCGCACCAATTATTACAATGTGAGTAAACTGATGTGGCGCCAGTAGCTATGCAACCTGATACCGAATGTATCACCATTCTTGCAGGTTTTTCTTGATGTGTTATGGTTTTGTGAACCTTGCTTGTGTTTTACAATCTTTACTTCAAACACCAAACTGGAGGCCTCGTTTTGAATATTATCATTGGTTAGTATTTCACACATGCAAGTGGACGCGTCCAGATCTCTCTTACCTTCGTTTGATTTCTTCACAGGTTTGCATCGTTGGTAGGTCTGTGTCTTTGCCTCATTCTTATGTTTGTTTCAAGCTGGTATTACGCGCTTGTTGCTCTATTGCTTGCTGCTGGTATTTACAAGTACATTGAATTCCAAGGGTACGAATGCTTTTATCTGCACAACGTTAAAAATAAAAGACATTGATCCCACACAATGGTGGTGGTGGTGTTTTTAGAGCGAAGAAGGAATGGGGTGATGGTATTCGCGGTATTGCGTTAAGTGCTGCACGTTACGGTTTACACCGCTTAGAAGAAGGTGATGTACACACAAAAAACTGGAGGTACGGTATTTCCCATCACTTCTGCACATAATTCATCAATATAACCATTCTAGTTGCAATTTTTAGACCTCAATTACTTGTTCTGTGCAAACTTGATGAAGATTTAAAGCCGAAAACTGAAAACCTTTTCGCATTTGTTGGACAACTTAAAGCAGGTAAACAGATCGAAAATAGCAATTGAAAATTCAGGTGTCACACTGACTGCAAGAATGTATGTATATTTCTATTTAGGGCGAGGACTTACAATTTCAGCATCTGTTCTTAAAGGAGATATTCTTGAACGGACTGAAGAAGCGGGAATTGCAAAAGAAGTAAATATCTTCAATTGCAGTCTGCCTTTCCTTCATACAAAGATAATTACGATTGATTAAAAAACTTAATTCAGAACTTGGAGCAATACATGAAGAATGCAAAAGTGCGAGGTTTTTCAAAAGTTGTAGTTGCTAAAGAGATCAACTCTGGATTGTCTTACCTGTAAGTTCAGCTATACACAATGCGTATGTGTGTTGATAAGAAAAAATGTGTCAATAAATTGGAACACTTTGTTACTTATAGTATTCAAAGCAGTGGTTTAGGTGGGCTTGATGCTAACTCCGTGTTCATGGCTTGGCCAGAAAACTGGAAAACTAAAGATACGTGGAAAAAATTTCTCTGTACGTTTCACAATTCGTGTTAATCTATTTCTCTTACCAACTTGTGGTGTCACGTAGAAGCTATACGTTTTTTATCTACCAACTTTTCAGATACACTTCGCGTAGTCTCAAAACATGAGAACGCACTCCTTGTTGCCAAGAACTTGATATCGTATCCGTCTAATGCAGACCGTCTTGACGGTACTGTTGACATCTGGTGGGTGGTACATGATGGTGGAATGATGATCTTGCTGGTATTTCTATTAACGCAACATAAAGTATGGAGACAATGTAAATTGAGAATATATACCGTAGCTCGTATCCTTTTTAAAATATTTCAACTTACAGTATAATGAAGCTATAGCTATCTAGTCTCGTACTCTTGTTACATATTACTTAATTATGATATAAGAAATGGCTGATAACAGTGTTCAAATGGCTAAAGATCTTCGTAATTTCATTTACCATTTACGTATCAAAGCTGACGTGGAAGTTATTGAAATGGTTACGAGAACATACAATTTTGTAGCTCTATATGGACATGATGATGACGTGATGTGAACAGTTGTGTTATTTTCTTACAGTTTGACACTGATATTGAAGCTTATACCTATGAACGAACCTTAGTTATGGAACAAAGAAGTAAAATGTTGAAACAAATGAGATTGTCTAGAAAAGAAAGTAGAAAAGAGGTAGCTACATAAACTATTTTCACACTATACTAGCTTGCAGCGAGCAAATAATCATCCACGATAATTACACGTTTTTTCAAAGGTACAAGGAATTGTGGAAAGTCACCATCGTGCTAAACAGATACCTGCTTGTTCCACCATCCCAGAAACACCAGTACCAAGTATAGCTATCACAAATTCACCATCCCTTGATGAAGTAACTATACCAAATAGAGAAGACAATAGTTTATTGGTGGAAGAACCCATCGCAGAACACCCGTAAGATAAACGAAAATAGGAACACAATATATATTGTATATATTGTGTATATAATCATGATGATGAAGATGTCATGTCGTTTTTGCAGAAGTCAAATTAATCTTCGCCGTATGGATAATGCTGTTAAACTAAATAAATTGATTAGAGAGAAGTCACCAGAAGCACAACTTATTCTACTTAATTTACCACCACCAGCAAAAGAAGAATCTGAAGATTATCATTGTATCCTTTAATGAAAAAATACCTCGAAGAAATGATAATGTTCTTCTCCATCTTTTATTTGCTCCTTGACAAAAGAAAAAAGATATGGAATTTGTTGAAGTTATGACAGAAGGTTTAAGACGAGTTTTATTAGTTAAAGGAAGTGGACGAGAAGTCATTACTATTTATTCATAAACTTTAAAAAACATTTGTTAGTTGTAAACACCATGTTAAATAATATGTTTTTCACAGTTAAAAAAATAAAGAAAATATTGTTACGAGAAAGAATCTCTTTGTTTTTATGACACGCGAAGTCACGTTTTTACTGGCCTTGCTAAACGATCAGCCAACTTTCGTCTCATATCGCGAACGTCTTCCATTAATTCTAACTCGCGTTTTTCAAATGTTCTTCGTTCTCTGTTTAAACATGGGACTGAAGAAAAGAACACATGCTTCAATTTCGTGCGTGTGACAAATTACTCGCCCCCGAACCTAACCTTTGTTATTTTCTGGCGTCAAAGTTGAACTCCGACTACTGGTTGGATTGTCAGGTTGTGTACCCAGTTCTCTTCTCCGACATTGACGCATGTTTTCTAATTGCAAGAATTAATAATTGATATAAATTTTCACATTAGAATTCTTTTCTTCTGTTTTACCAAACATTTCTTCAGATTCTTGCGATGTTGATTCCTCTGCGTTGGTCTCTTTCACAAACAAATGCTTTTTTCGTTCCATCAACTCTTGTTGCTTCTTGCAAGATTTCTCTTCCTACATATTGTAATGTGTACAAAACTCTTGATTTATTTATATTATCACAATATAATATTGTCACACAGCTCACTTCATTTGATTTCATTTTATCCAGAAGATTACCAATATTTTCCTCACTATTTTTGTTTTCTAAAATCTTTCGTGTTATCTACCCAAAAAGATTAAATGGAGCTCGATTTCGTTGATCAAAATGCATGCATTTTATGTATAGTATGGTAGCTACCCTCGTTTGTTGCAACTCATTTTCCAAGTTATCTAATCGTCTTTTTAGTTCAAGATCACTTTCAGTTTGAAAACCAAGGTTTTCCAACTGAACTTTACCCAAACCGTAATGTTTCATCTACAAAAAATTACAAGTTTTACAAGAATTACAATTGAAAATGCCCTGCAATGGCCTATGAAACCAATACGGAGTCTATCGAGGAAAGTATTAAAAAGAGAAGGTGGAAATATATAGGTCACATACCGAGAAAGGAAAGTGAAGATGACATCAAAATAGCACTGACATGGGCTCCTGAGGGAAAGCGACGAAAAGGAAGACCTGAAGAAACATGGAGAAGAACTGCAGAGAGGGAAAGGAAGGGGATGGGATGGCCAAACTGGAATATAGCAGAAGTGGCAGCCAAGGACCGACCAAGGTGGAGAGATCTATACCTTGCCCTATGCTCCGCTAGGAGTGAAGAGGAATGATGAATGGCCTATGGTTATAATAGCTATATCATTATTGCATACTCGGACTGCATCCAAATCACTTTCTTCTCGCATGTCGGTTGTCCTTCGAAACATCTCATTTTCTAGTTCTTTTTGACGCTGTTGCGTTTCAAAACCTTCTTTCAATTGATACATAGACTTCATTTCTTCTTTAGCTAGTTCCTATCAACAAGAAAACAGCAAATTTGAACAATATTGTATACCTAGTTCTAGTAATTGTAGTTACCAAAATACGAACATGTTCTAAAGTTTCTTTTTGTAACTGCAACTCTGATCTTTTTATGTCAATTTCATCGAGTGCTATCCGTGTTTCGTGATCTCGTTGATTCGCCTGCGGTTTAAATATACGAGTAGTTTAAGAAAAACAGTTGATTGTCACTGTATTAATAAGAACAGTTTTGAACCTTGCGTTGAATTTCATCATCCATTCTTCTTAGTTCCAGTTGCTTTAATTTACTTTGATTGTTCATATATTTTCTTCTAACAGCGTCCATTAATTGCAATTCACGAGAGTGAACCTCGCGTTTCATGGCTTGTAATCTGTGAAAAAAAATATTTAATACTCTGTTGGAACATGAAATGTGAGAAGTTTCAGCATTGTAACCTCGTCCTTTGATCACTTAATTTCTGTTCTTCAATTCTGATAAGATCTCTACGTTGTTCTTCAGCTTCAATCATTAATTCTTGATTACGATAAAAAGCATCTTCTTCTTGCTTTTTCTGCTCAGCTTGTTTTTGTAATTCAATTGATAACTGCCTGCATAAAGTGGTAAAATGTAGACAACGCTCTTTTTACAAAACAAATACCCATGTTTTATACTTTTGTTGAAGATATTCAATTTCTTCTGCTCTGATTCTTTCTCTTTCTTGAACCTAAATAACACGCGGCAACGTACGCTTTTAGCTATAATCCTAATCGTGCCCGGTGTCAGGAAACATGATAAATAGAAACCTGATAATCGACAATAAATTTAGGGTATTTGTTAAACACAGGGTACTGCCCTTTAGTCAATGGCTGGAAATTTTCCATCATTTTATTAGGATGAATATCATGAGGAGTAGTATTCTGAAGATGGTAAGCTTCTTGTATAACAGCAGAAATATCACACGCGTTACGATGATGAACAAAATACTATAAAAATCGTTACAATGACAATTGTATCAGAATGGGCGCACAAGAGAGTTCAGTTGCGTTTCAGGGATGACCTTGAAATCATCTGCAACAGTACATTGCATTAGAACCTTTCTGGAACAAATGAGATAAGCGACGAGCAGAAATAATAAGAAGGATGGATGATTGGTGAAAATATGATCCCATGTTCGCAACCATTCTTCTTTTGTTAATACTTCAGAAAACATGGTCTTTATAATTGGCCAACAGTAAATCTATAATTTCAATTCAATAACTATCAAACAAACACACACACGCACACACATACATTGCACACACAGATGCATTGGTTCCATTCATAGGTAATAACTATATAGATATTTACCTGTGACAAAACGTCGTGTTGAACAAGATGTTGTAAAAGATTTTTATCATGATGGATCAAAAGATTTTCAACCATACTGAGAAGGTTAATTGGGGGATTTGGAAAAAATTCGTACCAATTTTGGCACCAATTAACTGAAAAAGACAATTCAGAGTGGTAAATATTGCTATAATAGCCACATGTCTTTTAAATACAATTAACCATATAATACCTAATACAGTTGCCACAACTTCAAAACAGATGAGTTGATTATTTTGAAATAATTTAACGAAAGGAAAAACAAGTAAAGCGAGATATTCTGTTTCGCATAATACTGCAGACCAATGTGCCAATGCTGATAAAATTCTGAAAAAAGAAAGAATTAAGATTTTGTAGCATACAAAACAGTCATATAAAATATAGCTACCTTTGTAGAACGCGCAATAATTTCCGACTTTTTATCGGATATTTTTCATGAAGTTGTAGAAATGTCGGATGTGTTCCTTTATCAACAAGACTTGAAAATGCCGCGTGATTTTCAGGTAACTCAAGTAACGATCGCCAAATGAACATTCGATATTTCTCAGGGTATTCACCATAACCTTTCAAAATAGCTTTTAAACGATCATGACTGAACCCAGTTTCCGTTGAAAACTAAAAAAATATGAAGAGTGGTATTAACACGAAATTTTTTTCGTAGTTAATTAACGTTGTAATTGAAATCAAATATAGTGATAATTGATGCTAACTTGTTCTTCTGACACGTTCGTTGCTTTTAACCAAGTTGGTTTGACTTTATTTGCAGATCCTTTACTGGTATTTGGTTTGGAATCATTCAAAGACAGCGATGTTGGTATACTAGTATTCTTGTCTTTTTGACGTAACCGATCATCTACCATAGTTTTGAAAATCGGAGCTGGTGGCTATAATGATTGGTTATATACCAACTTAATAAGGTATGTATGCATTCGTTTGACAATACACAACATCTCAAACTAACTTGTTTTAAATGACTAGTTAACGCCGGAACACTATAAATATTGATAAAACCGTTATCCATTATGCACGCCATATCAGAACCGTTGGAACTGACACGAAAAAACGTCACTCTCTGAAAATAGATTAAGACAGTTACCATGTATACAAAACAAGTGAGATATTTAAATGTCTTTAATCAGTATATACATACATGTAGATGAGAACCAACTTCAAATAACAATTTGCAACTATGAATATTTATGAATCTAACAATACCATCTTGAGCCAAAATACCAATGGTCTGAAATCGAATACAAGTATCTCACAAACTTATGTTAAATAGTTTCATCGTAGAATCATTGTATATGTCACTCATTTTAAAAACATAATATTGACAGCAATGTACAAAGCAGCTATTTAATATCAATATTTGACATATTACCTGACTTGATCCACCATCAAAATTATCTGCCAGAAATTCCAGTTGTTTGACCATGCGGACTTTGGTCGGAAGATCAATAATTCTTAGCAATTTTTTAGACTCCAAAGTCCAAATATGAAGGAAATGAGATCTAAAATGAGAATTTTAATGTAGGCATATGTAGTTTTTTCTGAAAAGGATTACTCTCCTGCCCTGACCTTCCTCCACCAGCCAATATTCTGCCATCTTTTGGTGTTGCAAAACACCGGTAATGTGCTGTTGCCCCTTGCACTAATGGTAACTGATATTTACATGTTAAATGTTCAAAATCCCATGCAAAAATACTATCATCCTTAAAACATGACATAATTGTATTGCTCAAAGGTAGGAAAAATACCTGTAAATTTCACAAAATGTGTATTAGTATCAAAATTTTGAATTAATTTGAGAATCAACAGCTCTATCATTTACTTGTTGTATTCCAACAGTCTGAGCTCCATTTAATGTTTTTATTTTGGTGAATGTATCTAGATCCCATATTTGAGCTATTTCATTGGCCGTAGTGACAGCATGTCTGCCTGCTGCATGAGTTGATATGAAATGTATAGAAGATTCATGATCTTTCAACCAACTAACCAACTCTTTTCTCTCTACAATAACAGAAAATATAGTGAACTGTAAATGAGTGGCGACAAACATGCACATGTGATCCACTGCCACCTGTGTCATAGCATCTCAAAGAACAATCACCACAAGCCACTAACACTTCATTCTTTCGACACAATGTGAACGACAGTGCTGTACAGGGGGAACCAGTTTTAGCCAGTAATGAGAACCTGGATGTGGAGATAGCAACCAGTATTTATGTATATATGTATTGATCTCAAAGTAGTTAAATGAAAACTTACGTATTTCTGTTCAAATAAAAAACATAAATATTTCCCTGCTGGTCTCCTGTCACAAACGCATCTCCAGAATGATTAAATGCCAGTTGTGTAAATCTAATCAAATGTTTTATGGGATCCAAAGTGCTTGACATATTTTGTGATATCGATAATAACAATCTAAAAATATTATTTATTTTTAATACGAGATATTTGAATTTAGCGCCACTTTTTTATCAATCTTACCCATCTTCGTTGGGTGACAATTTACGAAACCATAATCGACCGCACTCTTTTTTATAAACATTTAATTCCTGCATTCCAGCACAAACTATATTAAAATAATGATTTTTCACAAATTTGAGTTCTGAAGATTTTTTTGTAAACAAATTAAAGGTGGGGAACGTGTAGAAATTCCAGGGTCTTTTTCCTAAACACTACAACCATCGTTATACCCCATTATATCCCAGCTAGAGAGCAAAACTATTGCGAAATACGAAGAAATCTTATACACGTTTACGTTTTATCAGTTATTTCATTAAAATGTTGAAGTTTTCGCGTTTATTTCGTAAATCCAGAACTACTTTATGGCAAACGAACAAACAATTTGTAACAGGTAACAATTTTCGAATTTAGAATCTATAATTGCATTTAGAATCTCTATAATTGCAATTAGAACAATTGCGCAGTAGTTTGCATGGTTGAGGTATGAGCATTGATATGATTATTATCCCGCATACTAATATGTCTGTTTATCGATAAAAAAAACTATCGCAATCTTTTACTGCAAACATCAACTCAACATAAAAGTTATTGGAATGATTAATGAAGCGTAACTGAGCGTAACACACATTCTAAGGTTCTGTGACATCAACTAATGAGAAGGTGCTGGAAATGCCAACATGCGATTTCCAAGCTGATCCCTACATTGTAAGTATAAGTCGCAAAGATATTTAATTATATTAAATATATAATTTTCTATAAATAAATCATATTAAATATATTAATTACCAATATGAATATGTTTCCATAGGGCAGATCACCAGAGGAAACGCTAAAAATAAGAAAAGAGAAATTATCACCAACTTATTCATTATACCACCCTGCATCACCACCTGTCATTCACCAGGCAACTATGGTCATATGTACTAGGATTATGGTGTTCATAACAATAACATTTTTAATGATTACCCACAGGGTAAAATGCAATGGGTTTGGGATAGTACTGGTAAAAGGTATCTGGATTTATTTGGTGGTATTGTCACAGTTGGTGTTGGACACTGTCATCCGTAAGTGGTAAAACTAAAAAGTGGTTAAATTACCAAATGATGCTAATGTGTTTTGTCCATTATTCAGGAAAGTGAATGAAGCAGTGAAGAAACAGTTGGATAAATTATGGCATACTACACAGATTTACATGCATCCAAATATTCATGAATATGCAGAAAGATTGACAGCTAAATTACCCGGTGACCTGAAGGTTGTAAATATGAATATGTAATACATTAATAGCATTGTGTAACTGACATATGGATATGTTAATTTGTTGTAGGTATGTATTTTTGTTAACAGTGGTTCTGAAGCTAATGATTTAGCAATGTTGATGGCCAGAATGCACACAAAAAGTTTTGATTTTATATCACTGAGGTAGGTATTATTTCTGTCTCTCAACCAATACTGTTTTATGATATGATATGTAAATGTGTATATTAAAGGAATGCCTACCATGGTGCTAGTCCTTATCTGATGGGGGTTACAGCAGTTGGTACTTGGAAATATGACCATCCTGTTGGTTTTGGAGTCCATCAGGTATTGATGACTTGTATAGCATGGAAAAAAAGATTTAAATATTATTAAAGATAATGTACCACAATAGACAATGAATGCAGATGTATACAGAGGATTATGGGGTGGAGCAAATTGCCGAAACTCTGTCGCGCAAGTAATATTTTGAAAAAGCTATTCTGCAAAAGTTACAAAAGTTAGAGCATTTAACTAAATATTTTCAGACACAAAGAACATGTGATTGTATGGCAGGTAATGTGTATAATTTTGTTAATACACAAACGCTAATAATTGGATTCTAAATCAGAAATGATTACTTTGTGGGCAATAATATGTTTTTATATGGCAATAACTTACGTTTCTCCGTTTTCCGGACAACATATTTCACTGATAACGACCTATAGAAAAAGAAATAGATAATTCAGAAATAAGGTAATATATAGCGTACATTGAAGCTAATGGAATAAAGTTGACTGAAGTATTCTGCAGAGGATGACTTTGTTCTTGCAATTAAAATTCCTTCCCAAGTGAAGTTGACAGTTGACTTCTGAAGTATGAATGATTTTGTAAGCGCGCACTGCACCAACTTTTCTATCACAAAAACCGGAAAAAACAATTTCTTTTTCGGCGCGCGCGTTTTGTGCAAGGTGATTGGGAATGTTCTACCAACGCCCAGTAATTAATCTAATTACGACAAGAGGTGTTTCTCATTGACCATGAAGGTGTTAGGTTAATCCTAGATGTATCATGGCCGCATCTCAGCTCTCAACTACCTTGTTTGCATAGTTTACGCCGACGGCGTCACATTGGCGGACCAATTGGTTCGCTAGCTTCGCAGGAACAACCCTGTCAACTGTCATCCGATTACACCCTAACACGTGTATTTAGACAATACACACACTACTCACATTTCAGGTCAATGTAAGGCATCGGATATGTATGTTGACCAGTTTGAAGATTTCTTAAAACATTCTTGTGGTTCAAAAGTTGCCGGATTCATTGCGGAATATATTCAGGTTCGTAGATATATAGCATATCCTCATAAGAAAAGTATAGTTTTCACGGAGTGGTCATCTTTCAGGGCGTGGGAGGAAGTGTACATCTCCCTAAAGGATTTTTACCAAAAGCATACGAGTTAGTTCGTGCGAAAGGCGGAGTGTGTATTGCAGACGAGGTAATAACAATGATTATAGGTTGATATAGGTTGTTAAAGTTATGTTTATATAACGCGCTAGCAATAGCTAACTGATATTCACCATATTTGTTAGGTGCAGACTGGCTTTGGACGTCTTGGTTCAACATTTTGGGGTTTTGAAGATGCTGGTGTAATGCCAGATATTGGTATAACATTGTTCTGAAATTATAAATATTAATAAGTAAACTTTACAATTGCGCGTGTGTTTAGTTACCATGGCTAAAAGTATTGGTAACGGTTACCCACTTGCTGCCGTTGTAACCACACCAGGTAAATGGTATACATTTTGTGTGCCACCATGACGCGCGTAGCACCAATATATCATGTATTGCTATAGAAATTGCTAGTAGTTTAGCTGGTGCCATACATTTCAATACTTTTGGTGGAAACGCTCTTGGTAGTGCAGTTGGCATGGCTGTTCTTGATGTAAGCAAATTGTTGTTAACCATACAAATTAACCAGAAAGGCAACATGGTAAGTGAAGTATATTTCAGGCAATCGAGGAAGATGGTACCCAGAAAATATGTGAAGACGTTGGTACTCATTTTCTGTCGGAAATGGTGAAATTGCGCGACGAATTCGAAGTGGTTGGTGACGTGCGTGGTAAAGGTCTGATGCTTGGCATGGAATTTGTAACAGACAAGGTAATATAGCTATCCTTCCTAACATATATAATGCTTTCGCGATTATTTTACTTAATAAATATTCATTTTGCAGGAATCAAAAACACCGTTACCTGCACCAGATGTTATTGAAATTTGGGATGATTTTAAAGACATGGGTATTTTAACAGGACGCGGAGGGTTGTATGGAAATGTACGAGAAATATTGCCTGCAGTTAAGTGCAGTGATTTCCTATTTAATAGCAATCCTACCTTCATTTCTTTAGGTGCTAAGAGTGAAGCCTCCAATGTGCGTTACTAAAGAGGACACTGACTTTGCTATTTCTGTCATGAGACGAGGCTTGCAAAATTATACTGAGAAAAGAAATTGAAATACTAGCTATCACTGTATTAATCGAATAGTAAATACACTTTTTTACAAATAATATATCACTGTTCTGTTTCATTTAAATAAGAGTAAGCTCGCTGCAAAGTCGCGCCAGTTATATTTCACAATAGTTACAATTTAAAAGATCGCAAAATTGTTGCAATCGGAAAAGATAGCTAAAAGTTTTTTCAAGACATGATACAATTTCCATCAGCCTCAACTTCAACGGAATCTTTTAAAAGTTGATTAACAATGATACGAGCAAAGAAAGCTGTTGTGCCTTGTTTACCTGACGCGTGTGTACCGTAAAATGACGAAGTTGGCTGAAAATAGAAACGTTTTTACCTAAGCATTGAGTCTGTGTATATAATTGTAACAATCAAACCTTGTTGGTTTCTGAAGCATACATTTCCATTGCTCCAGTGACAAGCTGTGAAACAAAAACATAATTCCACTCATATATAATACACAGAGATTTTGATTCAAATAGACCTCAACAAATACACGTACTTTATCCAAGTCGACACAGACGTGAAATTTTAATTCTTTATTGCGTTCTAAGATTTTTGCGACAACCATTAACAACTATAATAAATAATAAAAGCAGCTCATCACGTGTGAATTGCAGAAACATAAGCCAGGGTGGATTTTCTTGTACAAACCTCCACCAACAATTGGCGATATTCAGGTTTGCCTATACTACTTAGGAATTCTTCGACTTTTAAAGCAAAGTTTTTTTCTCCCTCAGTCATCTCGTCCATTGTAGGATACTAAAACACACACATTATTTCTCTTGAACATAGATATCGCTACCGTGGCTTCGGTTTTAGGTACCTTTGGTAATTCTGATCTCTGTAATCTCAAACCATGATCAGAACGTCCAAGAATCTTCCAAACTAAATAAAAAGTGAAATAGAACTTTAGTATCTATATTATTCCTATTTACGTTTCTTTCGACTAATTTACCCATTGAATAAAAATCAGGTGGCACCCTGTGCATAGCACCATCTAATTGCCTTTGTTCTAATACGTTCCTGTGAATAAACGGGAGTGCATGGTAGAACGTACCATACAGTTTATCACTGAGTATATTAACTTAATCATACCTTGGAGCAAGATCTCTTTGATTTATTCGCCCTTCACTTGTTAAAACAATCCAAAGAAGAGCTTTAATTCTGCTCGGAGGGAAGAAATAAACAAGCTAGAGAAGGACAAGTAATTATATTTAAATAATCACGAAACGTTTCGTTTGAAATGTCCTTAAGTCTGTTGTGTATTAGAACCTCGTGATTTTCGTTTGGGAAATGTCTTTTCAATAAATTTTTCATTTCTTGTAATATCCATCTAGGCATTGAAACATTCAGTTAGCCAACATTGCACACAAACGTTACGTGCGTTACATAATATGTATAATTGTATACAGACCCAACTCTGATTTTCAACATTCCATCAAAAATATTTGGATTGGTAGAAATGAACGACGCCAGGTAAATCAACATCTGAAATAAGAAAATTGATTTGGATTTGATGTTTTTTCAAAATAAATGAAACTGAATACAGAACCTCTTGTTGTAAAACAGCTTCTCGCACATCATAAGGACTACAATATTCGAAGAGGATTTTCTATAGAAGAAAACAAAGACTAAACGACGTCCTTGGAAAATACTGGCAATTTTCTCACCTCAATTGCTCCAGGGGTTAATGGTTCGTAGACAACTCTTTCTTCGTGACTGAACATCCCTAAAGTCACCTGACCATAAATAGATTTGTTTTACATATAAGGGAATAAAAAGTGGATGATACGACTAACTAATTACCACTTTTCCATGAACTAATATGGTTGATATTGCTGGTGCTAAACTGTCAACAATTTTCCTCAATAAACCACTACAATGTCGTATAACATTCCAGTTTTGTAATTGTCCAGCTCTGTGGTATAACCTTTGCAGTAATTCAGTTAATGAACCATGCGATGTAACACAAGTCTTGCCTTCTCTTTTGATTAAAATTTCCAAAATAAAAACTTCTTTACTCATTGTTTCTGGCTTTTTTAACGATTCTAATAACTCAGCAGTGGACATCTGATTGACAACATTTTTATCGTATGACTGTTGTTCTTGTCGTTGCTGTTCATTCAAATCTTCACCATTTTCAGTTAAGTCATGCACAGACACTTCTTCACCATCGAATGATTCTTCTCTGATACGATCAAATACATCGTCATTTTCTCTATCATCCTGGTTTTTACTGCAATATAATACATGGTATTATATACTTTGTTTATGATGATATCGTGCCATGAAACTACATATATGGTGGTTAACTAATACTTACGTTAAAATATCGCTGATGTCTTTAACGAAATCTAAATGTTCAATACAGCTACCAGAGATGAAAGTCTAAAAAAGTTGTAAGAATTTTGACAATGATATTATATACCATTTGAAAATAGTGGTATTTGTTACCTGTAATCTGCCCAGCTTAATTTTCACGTCATCGCATTCACCTTGTTTCAGTCTTACCATAAGATCAAGAAACTCATTGAAATGTGATCCGCTAAAATATAAATAATCGTAGGTGAAAAGAGCATAACATATCCCTGATATTATTAT
>FXAL01066330.1:0-10231 GCA_900177555.1 Renilla reniformis
TATTATAACCTGGGGTTGGTATGCAAAGGAAATTGTGAAGTGATTTCCCGTGTCGACTACAGGCATGATGACAAAATATGAATGCTTTTTTAACGCACAATTTACTGAATAATACTGATACGGAAGGTTTATATTTTCGTGACGATATATTTATTAGATTACAAATCGTAGTTGACATCTGAGTCGAATGTTTTGTACGAAACTTGATGACATGTAGCAAATTAACTAAACATGTATCTATTATTCGAAATTAGCTACGTTTATAAAGCGATACATTACGTTACTACGGAAATTTCCAATTTGGAATAAAGCAGTAAAAATAGACAATGTATGACTTCGTTTCGATATCAGATATTTGATATTATACTTTTGTTACGAGCGATTCCCCCGAGCTATATATATATATAACTATATCAATAATATGGAAGTATTTATTGCCATGTCTAGTTAATTTTGAACTGTACAACTGGATTAGCAGATCTTACTATATTCACATACCATAAGAGGCCCGGTGATTTGTTGTTTACATCGCTGACAAATCTCACCAAATTTCGCAACGTAATCTCTTTTACAAAATAATAGATTCTCGTCTGATAGGTAGTGATTTGGAGTTGTACTTAAACATTGACAACAGCTATGGACAAAGATATTAAAACATATTATATAGCTACTGTTTGAACACAAATAACGATGGAATTTCGCGTGATATAACAAGTAGCATAAGTCACTAACCGAAAGCAGTTTTCGTGCCATTGTCGCCCCAGTGCAAGATGTATCTTTGTACGTATAGCAACATTACAACCACTGCAGTTAGCCACTGTATATAAAGATAGATAGTAAGATACATATTTCTAAATATCTAATATAGAATTATTTATTAACGCAAATAATTACCTAAAGAATTACTGTTCATTTTTTTCTCATCATTCGAAAGTCTCAGATTCATCATCTGTACTGTTCCTGTCTTCTGTGTCATCATGGATTGAAGTGCTTTAAAACTATCATATTTCCCTCAAATAACATCACAGCAGCAAGTTATCAAAGCGGAACAGCTCATATAACTTCACAATATCATCATCATCATAATAACAAATTAGAACATTAATTAAATAGGAAAGGTGCAATCAGAGGAAATTATTTAATTGGAAAAAATAACGTTTTTCCGTTGCATTAGTCGTGAGAAAGAAAACCACCGAGAACTTTATAATCAGAATCCAATTAGAAGGTACAATTAGAATGTCAATTAGAATGTACAACCAGCATTGGATGGGAATGTCAATTAGGAGAGCAATGAAAACACCATTAAGAATCGAGATTAGAATTCTTGTTCTGATTGGATGAAATTATTCCAAGAAGGGTTACTACTTTTTTAAAGTATCATTTTCAAAGAACAGTTGACACGTTGATTCATTAAAAATACAATATATATTTCTATTTACAATTATTGAAAGTTAAAATTTAGACGTGAACTAAATGATATACGACCTCGGGAACACAACTTGAACAATATTGTACCAATTTACCCACAATTTACCCACTACAATCCCTATTTGTCACATTTTCATCATCACTCAAAGGTTCATAGTGTTCTGATAATGGGGTGTTGGAATCCCGGGAGTGGTACAATACCGGAGTACTACACTCAGATCTTGTTGCCATCGCAACTGGTGACGACATTGTACTGTTCGGTCTGGAATTCAAATTCAAAGCTGCGTAAGGAAATGGGACCGAGTTTGGTAAATGTGACGCAATTCTCGGCTCTGAGTTGATATTAATAGCATTGACGTAATGTTGCTCCCACTGCAGGAAAACTGGTTCCGAGTCTTCTGTACTCGCAGCAGGGGAGATAGGAATATACCCTGTGACGTCATCAGCCACAACGTCATCAATGGCGTCATGAGGCTGTCCAGGAGTCTCTGCTATCTCACCTTCTTCAAGATCAGATTCTTCATCGCTTGAGATTGCTTCAACGGTTACGTCATATTTCTCAGGAAGTGATGACGTCACATGATGCACTGTATCTTCACTATCCCCTATCCCCAATTGTACATCAGGTACCAGCAATTCCTGATCACCTGATGGTGTATTGCTAATGGTGGTTGATGAATCAACTGTGGAAGCACCAGGTTCATCCGCACCCTCATGTATCTCACTAAGTCCACTTTCATCCTCATTTATCTCATAATGTCCCCTGTCATCCTCGTGTATCCCACTAAGTCCACTTTCATCCCCATAGATCCCATAAAGTTGATTCTGATCCTCATTTATCCCACTTGGTTTACTTCCATCCTCATTCAATCCACTGAGTCCACTCCCATCCTCCTTAGATCCACTTTGATTTCCATATATCCTTCCAAGTCCACTCTGATCCTCATCAAATTCCTCTTTGTCCTTATGTATCATGACAGATCCACTTTCATCCTCATCTGTATGGTAGTTATCAGTTTCATTGCTGGTGTCTTTTTCTGTTGTTTTATTATCTGAGCTCAGTTCACTTTGATCATTGGTCGTTCTGTCTTCCTTGCAACTATCCACCATCTCTGAGTCATCTGTACCAGAATATTGGTTATCAGTACCACCATGGTTGTGGTCATCTGACCATACTGGTACATCACTCATTGAATCAACCATTCTTTCTTCTGCGTGATTTTCACTAGTAGATACAATATCTGATTGAGAACTGCCTTGAAATACATCATCACTGCTCTCAGATATGTCACCATAAACACCCTCATTCGATTGCATATTATTTGCAGTATTTTGTTCACTGTTTTCAGCCATGTTACTAGATACATCATTCTCAGAACCATAGCTAGATGACTGCTCCTGATTCTCAGAAATATTACTGTATAATATGCCACGATTCTCAAAATCATTATTACTGGAAATATCAGAATTGTTCTTAGATATCTCTTTAGAACTTGAGTTGGCTGAGATCAGAGAATCTTCAGGAGACATATCAATATTCCGTTCAAAAATATTACTTGATACAATGTTCTCAGAACTACCATCATTGATGTTATCAGCTGCGGACGATTGACTGGAAACACCATCAGTATTCTCAGGATTGTCAGAAACCCTATTTCCATATCTCTCGGAAATATCAGGCACACATACATCACTAGAAGTACAATCATAATTCTCAGAATCATTACTCATCAATCTGTCACTGCTCTGAGTAATATAAGTGGATTCATAAGATAGGCTATCAGACTCGCACATTGTTACATCATCTTCTTTATTACTGGACACATCATGTTGCTTTTCATCATCAATACTAGATGTACCATGCTGTAAAATTGCGGCAATATCAACAGAATTGATACTCGAAGCACCATCAACATTGCCATTGATGTTAGATGAAACACCATCATGCAAATTCTCAGAAATATTTTCATCAGCGCACACAGAATCTGGGCTTTCACTAATATTACTAGACACCTGTGGATTCTGAGAAACAGATCTACCATCTTCACTGTCATTGATATTGCTGGATACTTCACCATGTAAATTCTCAGTGGATACAGTATCTTGTTGTTCACCATTGTTACTGGAAACACCATCAGAAATGATAGAGGCACCACTGTATTCACCTGCCCCAATACCATCAATGCTTGATACAATATTGGAAGAATTCCCAGAAAAATTACTAGATACCAAATATTGGTGATTAGTTGAAGATGATGGGATTGGTGATGGTGGTGAGTGGTTGCTATTGGAAACCGCATCCTCCCAAGATGAACTAACACTAGTGTGGTGATTGGTACATGTTCCAGAAAAATAATTGGTTAAATGTGGTTGAGTATGACCAGCACTCGATACAATGGATTGGTCATCATCTCTCATGAACCTTTCTGGACTTCCAACCACCATACTGGTACCAACACTGCTTCTATCACCATCGACTATGCTACCAGTTGTATCCACACCATCTCCTTGCTCTTCATGTGCCCCTGTTATCCCTGTGGATACCTCAGTGTCCTCTTCATCACTGCTTCCACCTGCAGGAAAGCATTGGGAATCTGGTTCCTGGTTGCTGGTAGTTTCTGATGTACCATGATTGAAATCACCTTGGTCACCTTGGTAATGTATCATAGCAACCGCATCATCACTAGACTTCACCATTTCATTATCCACTTGTGACACCTGTGGTCCTTGAACACCAGCTGTATCCACCCTATCATTTGTACCAGTCACCATATCAGGTTCACTAGTGATCCCCCCATCACCCCTGGTGTCCCTGCATTCCATGTTGCTACTACTGCTGACACGATACTCAGGCAGATAACCACTATACATTGCTGTATCCACATCAAACCCATGCGATACTTCATGATCCTGTTTATCATCATTATCCCACATGGTCAGTTCACTGTTCTCCAAATAACTAACGGCTTCATTGTCTTCGGCATTATCAAGACCAGAGACATTTGAGGATAAAGTTGCTTCACCTATCATATCCCCTGATATCCTTGCATCACCCCCACTACTGACTAAGTCCTCTCTCTCAGATGGAGTGTCACTAACACTACCAGGTAGCCTGACGACCATAGAAATACCACTACTGCTAGTAGCTTCTCTGTCATCAGCACTACTCACCATATCAGTGGAATCACTGACCATTCTCTCACTACCATCATTCACATCATCTGTACCAGTAACTAAATCACCATCACTTGTGGTCAACTGGTCATTTCCTGTTCCAACACTGATATCATCTCTACTTGTAATGGCATCATCACTAGTTATGGTACCACTGCTGACCATTGGTGAACTGTAATGACCACCATCATGGTAGCTACCACTGACAACACTGGATAATTGATCATCATCTCCTGAGCTGACATGTTCTAGAACACCAACCTCAGTGGTGGTTGAGTGTTCACCACTAGTGTCCTCATCATGTATGGTGCTTACTACATGGTCACTATTATCTGCCTTGATGCCAGCATCATTACTGGCTGCGCTACCATCAGTTAATGTTTGGTTATTACCAGAACTAACAACCTGGCCATTCCTTGAACCACCACTATGATCACCACTATGGTCACTGATAATCCTATTACCACTGAGATCATTCTCAGATTGGTCAATCATACTATGTTGTGGTACCACGTCACTTTGGCTACAGCTGGTATCACCATTACTAATATTACCAGTAACCAACCTATCTTCACTCCCGGTTACCTGATCATCATAATCAATAATTTGATGATGATCATCATTGATCATATAACTGTCACTGGTTGTAATCTCATCAACTTCCCGATTAGAACAAATATTACTAGTTTGTTCTTCAGTACTAGTACTACTGGTACCAACCACACAACCACTACCATCACCTCTGTCATCATCACTACTATCATCACTACTACCACCATCAACTTCTGTATTCTCGTTGTCACTAATGTCTTCTGTGGTATAATTAGTACTTGGTGATCCATATCTATCCCTATTGGTTACACCACTAGATTCTGCAGTTGTGTCATCTACCATATCCCTGTCAGCATCATCATATCTGTCACTGGTAGTATCACTGCAACTATACTGGTCAATATTGGGTTCAACCAAACTACTTTTGGTACTCATTCCTGATTCCTCGATATTTGACTGTGTATTATATGTAATCATGGCATCACTATGTTGTTCTTCATCACTTATATCATCAAGTATCCCTGAACGAGCCTCTTCTCTACCACTACTTTCACTCTGTGTAGTAACCATTCGACCATCACTACCTTCTAAGCCATAACCCACAGTGCTAGCCTGACTACTGTCACCACCACTTGTACCACCACCAACAGAAGCAACAATACCAGCATTTGTCTTATGGTCATTGATGTCACTGCATTCACTTGAGCTCCATCTTCTCCCCCCTGATTCTTGATACTCAGGGGACTTCTCGTGAGTTAGGGTAGATGCTCTAGTAACAACCATAGCTTGTACTGGACTCAATATTGGTTGAATATTCATATTCTGGATGGTGGATTGATCATAAAATGTATTTGATTTCATTCCTTCTTCATATAAAGCCTCCTCTTTTTTTCTTCTTTCTTTCATTTGTTCATTCCATGTCTCTTCATTTCCATCACTTTCACA
This sequence comes from Renilla reniformis, assembly GCA_900177555.1. NCBI lineage: Eukaryota > Metazoa > Cnidaria > Anthozoa > Scleralcyonacea > Renillidae > Renilla > Renilla reniformis. The sequence goes on from FXAL01066330.1 coordinate 6,100, forward strand.
ACTCAATGTTTCCTCATCGTTACTAGTTATTTCTTCACAACCAACATTAGTCTCATCTTCAATGATCACCACATCATTGCTCTTCCTTTCTTCTTGGTTAATTAATTTCTTTTCAAAACTCACATTATGTTTAATTGTGCTAGGATATTGCACAGGCTGGTTTCTCCCTGGCAACATACTCGTCTGTGGGGATGCACGAGAGTGGTAAACCCCCGGGTGTGTACCTCTAAGTGATGGTATGTTCTCAGGGAATGCCATTCTTGCCAGTTCATGTTGCATTACAGTGTTAGAAGGCATTCCCAGTTGAAATAGTGGATAAGGCATGAAGCCAGGGTATTGTGCAGGTAATTGATGTTGTACTTGTAACAGATCAAACATAGGATTAGTTTGAACGGCATGATGTTCCTTGGGAATATTTTTCCATGATTGTGGTTGTGGATTGGTTGTCTTAACTGGGGTAGTTTGACGAAAGCTCTCTATTAAGGGATGACGAGTTGAATTAGGATTGTTTGATGATGTCATATTTTGTCTTGGAACATTATTCATTGCTGGAATTCTATTATGACTTGTATCTGATGCAGAAGTTGAGTTTCTTGAGTGAGGTGTAGTGCCTGCCATTGATTGACGTGCTACATCAAATGATGTGATTGGCTGACGAGACATTGCATGTGTTGTTAGTGACATCTTTCTGTTCATTTCTGTCATGTCAGGGGGGTTTATCCTTATTGGTTTACTTCTATTATCCATGGATGGCATATCTTTCTCAAGCCATGGACGAAACAACTCTCTGTTACTGCCTGACTCAACTTCTCGTGTTATATGTCGACCTCCATCATGGGATGATGTGTGCATGATGTCACTGCGATGAACATATGGTACTTCTCGAGAATATAACTGGTGTTTACATGGTTCATTAGTCAATGGACATCCACATTTCTTTACCGGTATTGTAGATTTACGCTCTAAAGGCAGGTTACTTCTGACCAGAGGAGGAGGTGGGTAATTCTGACTAGCAATTACATTCTTACTTGACCTGGGTACAGATAATTCTGGTCGGCTTTGAACATATTCCAATGATGGTTGTACTGGTTTTCTTATGGTACTCACAGCGGGAGATACATCGGTGATCTCAGGAGATCTTTGTTGTCCACTTATTGGCATTAAAGGTGGAGGTTTCCTTGCTAAACCGGTAGTTATACCATATCTGACACTATCATTTGTTTGTATCACAGAAGTATTTGTGACAACACATGATTGACGCGTGAAAGCAGTTTTGTCAGTGACTTCTTTGATAGGCTTAGCACCTGCTGCTGCGTTAATCAACACATTGAAAGGTTCATAAGACTTCACTTTGTCAGCGCTACACACTTGTTCTTCTGGGCTTATTTGTAATGATGGTATATTACACTCATTAGACACATTCTTAACCATTGAATGGACATCAGATAAAGAGACAGATCGCTGTTGTGTGGCCGTCGATCTTGCTTCAATGTTATTACTTGTCGGATAGTCTGGTGTAGATACACGCTTAACAGCTGTTTCAACAGAACGACATCTTGTTGGTGCCATTGTTACATTAGTTTCTTGTAGTTTCCGTCTTCTAATTAAACCATCAGGTGATGCTAACCTATTCATATCAGGGTTGACCATATATGGTGACAGATGACCAAATGGTAAACCACGGCCTTCAAAATGCTGCCACATTGCATGAGCAGTTGCTTCCTCCATCACTCTGGCTGCAAGTGCAGGGTTCCTTGCCATCTCTGCTTCCATGCCCGCAGGGTGGAAACACTCCATCATGGGGTATCCTGGTACAAGGGAGTACATCTCTGGTGGTAGGAATGGACCATGAGAGGTCATATGACCAGGAAATGCAGGGTTACTAGGGTGAAATGGTGAAAATGATTGTGTCCGTACTTGTAATTGACCACGGGTGTCTGGTGGAATGCAAGGAGAGAACCGATTAAATGTTCTAATTGCTTCACTTTGTTCCACTTTTGGTAATTGCGGATCTGGGAACCGTGGAATTTTCTTTGCTTTCTCTCGTTCGTCATCGCATGATTTTGTCTTAGTCTCATTTCTTGCTACAGGGACAGCACGCCTCGTCATATCCAGCAAGGCTTCTGTGTGTGAACTAGGGGGATCTCTAGGAGTATCTACCACAATAGTTCTGAAAGCATGGTTACTTGGGAACATTGTAGTACTTGTGATGGTGGTAGTAGCAGTGTTGGTTCTTGTTGGTTCATTATTGCTTCTATGTTGAGTGTTTGAATCTGGTATGGTTGCTAGTAACACAGGGGACGGGTGAGAACTTTGACTGGTCACTCTGGTGACAGTGTTGTCCACAATGTGTGGGCTGTGCATGATCATTGGAACACTGGTCACTAAAAGAAAATATGGTAATCAGTCCCGCTGGTGGTTAAGTCCCCCTTCTTCAATATGGTATACTCCCCCTTATTACTACATACAGGGAAGGACCCTACTTCTTGCCTCACTTTTTATAAATGCCCCCTGCTGACTACACATGATGATGTGGTACCACCCATTTATGGACCTGATAAAGTACCCCTCACTTTTATGTATGGTCTGTACCCCCTTCTTCTATTTCTACCACACACATATTTTGTCCAAACTCCAATGCATGTACGGAATTAGGTACATACCTTCACCAGCTGTTGATGTGACATTGAAATGTTTAACATTGTGTTTGTTGTCATCAACAACAATAGGTACTTCATCAACACATGTATTCTCAACCATCTCTGCAACATCCAGACCTGATGTGGTTTCAATGCTGTCCTTTCCTAGATTTCCTTGTCGTTGCAACATGCCAGGGTTCACATCACTGTTTATCATTATCACTTGTTGTGATTCTTCTTGCTGTAAATCAATACTACCTCTCTTCTCTGCAGTTTGTGACCGTGTTTCACGTACCATGCCTTGATTTATCTTACAGGGTACAGCTGTCTCATCATCAGATATTTCTGACGCTGAAATAGTCTCTTCTGACTCTTGTCTTTGAAGCTATAAATATGAAACAATTTAAGAACATCAAGTAAATATACAACAAACTATGTACCTTTGAGAAAAGGACACTATTTTGTACCTTTGAGGAATTATGTTTAGCAACAACAGATTCCAAATTGAGTTTCTTTTTGTAGTTGAAATAGAAATTTTTACATTGTGCATAAGTTTTTGTTACAACCATTTCAGCAATTGCTGCCCAATTACGACCATGACGCCGCAGACCTGAGGAAATATAACATAATTCTTATTTATTATATCTATTCCTCCATTCATTCCTTCAATCTTTCACAGACTCCTCCTTCCCATTCATTTATTCATAAATCTTGTACCTTCAATAGCAATTTCTCTCTCATTTTTTGACCATCGTGGTGTTTCAACTGGTTCTAAAAAAGATTATATTTGTCTTTGAAGTCTAGCAACCATTACATTAACTTGTAGAATACTTTGATCACATATGTACATACCTGATTTATTTGTTTGTTGTGATAATTTCATTGTCATTGTACCACTTGCTGACGGAATCAAAGCACTGCTTTCAGACTCATCACTATGTCCATCATATATTTCATCATCCTCGATATCACTGTGCTCTGAATGTTCCATATCTGCTGTGATATTGTGCACAGGTACTACTGTTGTTGTAACAGTACTTGTAATTGGGACAGCTGTACTACTAAGATATGGAAAAAACTGTTACTTATACACAAAATAACATTTCTATATATTGAACTGTGAATAATAGTTTGAGAATCGAAGTGACATCTCACAACAGAACATAAATGAAGTTTTATAAATCCTTTTATTACCTTGGTTTGAGGATCTTTGGTTTAGGATTGTCCTCTTTTGGTGTTAAATTATTATTCTGTAAAATGCAGAGTTTTTTGAGTTTATAATAATCATGTTTTAAACAATTTAGGTAACATAAAATTATGAAAATACAAACCGGCAAACGCTTTCTTTTCAATGATTGTTTCTTTGCTAGTTTCTTGTAATTTCCTGTCCGTTTTGTCCGATAATAATACAAAACACAATCTTTAACACTCTATTAAAATACCATAATATATAAGAACTTATCAACTCAGACTTTCTAGTCATCTCTTACCTT
>FXAL01066557.1:0-11678 GCA_900177555.1 Renilla reniformis
CATTTTCAATCAGAAGTTATTTTGATCCAGCATTCCTTACAGCGAGTAAATTACTACAAAACACGAACGTTCTTTTCGTTTGGTCCACTAACAGAAGGATTTTGGAACAAAATAACTGGTTGGTAAATTGTTTCCTAATCTGGACAATTGCTATATTGTTTTTTTAGCTCCTAAATTATGATCGTTTAACGTTCATAAATCTAATAAAATCTAATAAAGAAATTATGTCTTAAACTCTGACAAAATAATAAGTAAAGCTACATCGAAAGTGTCTATCCTGCAGTAGTTAAGAATATACATACTTTTATAACCAAATTTGCAACCAGCGCAATCATTGAGTTTTTAAAAAGAGTAGCAACTGTAGGGGGTCTTTTCGTGACCTATAGAAAAAATGTTTTAACTTTTGAAGGTTTATTTTTTCCTGTTATCATGTTCCAGCCAAATTTGAATGCGATAAATGAGCATTTTGGACTACATAATTCGAGGAAAGATAAAGCTTTTTGCTCAATTTTTCTTACTCCTCTACACATGAAACAGAAAAGAGTCGTGTGCTTCTGACGGGTGGTAATGTACCAGGGAACGTTGCGGGAAGACGAGTTTTCATGAAACCTGAGAGTTTTATGCGAGTAATATCGAGTTAGCGAATCATGACACAATATAGGATAAATGACGATAGTTATAAACTTTAAATGATAAACGATAAATGATATAAACTTTAACCCAGCATTATTTTTTCACGAACTGGGAGGTATTTATCAGCAATAATTTTTCACTTACTTTTGTCACACTTTCCTTTCCTTCGGGCCACATTTCTTTCAGTGGCTGGGAATTACTAAAACAATGTTAAAAAGATATATGGCAAAAGGTTCTAATCAAGGTGATAACTCGGTGATAAAAGAAATAGCCATGTTAAGGGAAAAATCTTTTTACAAAAAAAATACTGAATCTCCTAAACTTTCTGCATTTTACAATTTATAACATGCTTGATCACCCGATTTTTTGAATTTTTAAAAATTGCAGCTTTCATGTTGAACCGATGTTTGATGTCACCAAATCGACACAGTACACTTGAGATATCGGGTAATATTTCCAGAGAAGGTAAAAGGTTCTAGCTCACCAGTTATATAACAATCTTTTGAAATCCTGAAACAGCGTGTCCTTGTTTTTGTCAATGAATCCTTCGATGTCATAACTGAAAAGATTAAAAAAAATAAGTGTTTAGAAGAATGACATCGCACACAAATGATGACTGGTACATTAATGTTAAAGCTAACAAACTTTGACAATATATTAGATTCGTATTGCCTAATTTCATAATGTTGATTTCATATATTGCAATTAATCCGCAAAACTCACGTCACATCTCCAGCGTAGTGCTTTATTTTGAATTCCTTATTATGCGCCATTTCTTTGTTCGAAGGTTCGGTCTAAAACGAAGTATATACAATAATCCATCATAAGTGAAAACGTTTTAGTTCCTGTATGAATTAAACTCTCGGAATATGATAGTATTTCACTCCAATGTGGGAACAAAGAACAATGTCATTTTTATATTACAATATATTCCATAGTAAAATATGTTACCTGTCTACTAGAATAATGATCATGATCTTTAAGTTTTTGATCCATCGTATGTAAGACCATCTGTTAAAGAAGAATTCAATCAATTATTTTGACAACTGTGGATGATCTTACACCCCATATAAAGTTCGTTTTCTTGATTGTTCAAAAATGCTAGACGATTCATCATCTTCATACATGTAATCGACACCGCAAGTGGTGGGTTACGTCAAGAAAAGGTCATTTCTGCAAAAAACTCGCAATGGGCAGGAAGATTAATAACTATGCATATTGCTTGAGTGTGAAGACAGTTCTATTTTAGACACAGACTCATAGGCCATCTGTCACAAGTACTTGTGTGTCAGGGTCGGTTGTTCAGAACCAATGGAATAGTGTTTTGAGCACTATAACTTTGAAGAGCTGAGCCCAGAAAGTCAATTATAGAAATACTTCAATGTTTACCTGATCAGTCACTTTACCAGCACTTATGATCGCTTCGTCCATAATTGATATAACTCCCTTATGATTTTGTTCAACTAGATCACATATGATCTTATTATTGAAATAAGAAACCTAAACATAAAGATATATAGATAAATTACAAAAATTACACGTAAACATAATTATAACCAGATTCATCTGACAATTTTAAATAATAAAGTATAAAATTACATACTCCTGAGAACATTTTCTCCACATAATTCTTACCTCTACCCATTCAATCCCTTCTCTGCGATATTCCTCCTGTTCCTGCTTCAACACCAACTCAATAAACAGTTGTTGAAGTTTTTCGTTACAATAGTTAATGCAAAACTGTTCGAAGCCATTAACATCGAATATTTCGAAACCATAAATATCAAGTACTCCAATAACGGTACATTTTCCATGTCGAATATCTTTTACTTCGACAGCATGGTTGATCTTTTCAACGATCCAAGTGAATAACCTGTCGTACATCGCCTGTGGAATTTAAGGGAAAATATTGAAAATAAGATAAAAGATATAAAACATTAAATAAAAATAATATATATAATGAAAAATATTGAAAATAACTCCTCATAGTTGCATAACATTTTTTTTAACACTCTATTTCAATTTTTCCTCACCTTGGAAAGTGCATCTCTCCCATAATAAGCATCATCTAAAGTGTGCCCTTTTTCCATGACTTCGCCACGTGCAGCAACAACACGATAACATAAAGCTTTCTCTAACTCCTCAACAGTCGAGTTTAGAAGTTTAGCAACTGTTGAAAGTAAATCTTTATCTTCAACAATTGCCTGTTCTTCTTCCAAATGAAAATCGAGATTTCCCTGAGAAATGAAAGCACTTTTTCAATCCTACACTAAATGATTTGAAACATGGTTTCTAATATGGGGTCATTTTTGACAGCTTATAGAATAAATGGGTTGAAAACTGGTTCAACATGATTAATTAATTCCGTTTTTGCAAAAATTGTTGTCCATCCTCTTCGCGTATCTATTGTGTTCATGCCAGCGCCACCAATAATAGCTACATGGCTACGTCTAATTTATGGTTGACTGCTTGGGAAAAGTTTCTTGTTGGCTGATTGAATGGATCATAAGACAATACAAATGCACAATGAAAACGAACAACATAGGTAATCAGTTTCATTATGTTTTCAATCATTCTCCGAGACATGTGCCCTATCAACCAATATTTTACCAACCAAATGGATAATGACTGCGACAATTTTCCAAACTGTTTCGCGTTCACGGTCAGAAAAACCAATCATTTTCATCGCTTTATTGGCAACTTCATAATTCTTCTTGTCGTCCATTCCACTGACCTGGGCAGATTTAATAAAGATTACAAAATGATTTTCTGCCTCTTCGGTTATTGTACTATTGCAAATCCACATGCATTTTAACAAATCTTAACAAGACATTTAGAGGAACTTGGAAGCTCGGTAAAATTATGGGAGTCCGGAGAAAGTAAAACACGTCTGTATACTTACAACTGGGCTACCTCCTTGGTTTATATAATGATATTTAGTTGGATCTCTAACCAAACCATAAGATCCTAATATTTCATCTGGGGCACCATGCATCAACTAAAAATAAATTGTTCTGAATTTTCTACGAAACGTTTTCGCGATGTTTCCGTGTACAGACGTTTCAGCAAATTGTAAATGGAAAACAAAACAATATGTAGGCAGCAATCACTTAACGTCAAAATGACACCATCATAAGTTTGTTTTCACTGGTTATTCTGACATTCAATTTATATTTGGTTGGTAGAAAACGCCATCTTCACAGGCCTTTTCATAGAAAAACTTAAAAAAACGTAATTAGCATTTCCTTATGTTGAACATAATCGCGTAAAACCATCGGGCTCCCATCAACCCATCAAGTTTGTGTTTTCCATTAACTAAATGTAATGAATCATCTTAAAATGATCAAATAGTCAATGAAAACAAACTTATATATAAAATCTCTGAAGCTTTGTATCGTGATACTGACTGGAGAGATAGCTACATTTGTGGACAGCTACATTGCTACATTGCTACATTGTTTCAAAAAATGATGTCATTTGCCTCTAAACTTTGTGGGGATCATTGACACAGTGGAGAGGTATACTTCATAATGTCATGGTTACCTGATAAAACGAGTGGAAGTTTCGTTCACCGTTTTGTTGCTTTATTACCCTTGACTAAAATAAATCAACTTTTTTGATATTGTTAATATTTATACCATAAAGTATACACTTGAGATTAACTAACCATGTAGCTACCTCATCTGGTTTATCACCATGGTGATTGCAGTTATCAGGTAGTAGCTTAAAGTGTACCAATCAAAGTTCATATTTTGAAAGTTTAGTCTATAGTCTAGGGACGTTTGCAGTATGTTTGCCAATTTGAAAAATGAATTTTGATAAATTTATTAGCTGTTAAAGGCAAGCTCTGCAGAATATGACATCATAAGGAGACTTTTTGCCATAAAACAAAACTGATTTCGAATTATCCTTGTGATGTCAAACTTTCTTGATATGCAAAATTCCCGACCTTGATTGGTACACTTTAAAGACTAATCCGAGCGCTCGGTTTTAAATAGACCTACAACTGGTTCGCGCGAAATTGGTCTATAGCTATGTCGCGTTTGAAATATTATGATATTATTATATCACCTTTTCAAGCAAGTAGTTATTTATATGACCTCCGACCGGGTCGCCTTTGAAATCAAAATTAATATCCATATATTTTCCAAATCTACTGGAATTATCGTTACGGTTAGTTTTAGCATTTCCAAATGCTTCTAATAGAGGATTGGATTGTAACAGTATTGTTGTTACTCTGAAAAACAACAATACAGTAATTAGAAAACTGGGGGGGGAAACCGAAGTTAACATGTTAAGGGACTATATTGTTTCTGAAAGAAACAGTACTCCAAAACTTGTGCAAATTATAAGGATATGAAAATTGAAGCTGGTTTCCCTTGACAAGTTTCCAAGTACATATAAACTATGGCAGAGCAAGGTCGTGGGTTGAAAGCCGAGAGTCGTTTTCATGACCGAGGGAACAGTTTTCCCTGTACGGACCGGGAAAATCTGACGAATAATAGACTCATTATCTTCCTCAATTAAATCAGATGATTTTAAGTATTTAGCGATAAAAACCCAGTTTGAATCCACATAAAATATCGACATTATTTGCACGCGCAATGCGAATTTCAGGTTTCAAATTTCTATAAATGGTATTACATCCCATATTTGGCAATGCGTCGTTCATATTCAGTTTGTATTTCGCACCATTAAAACCGTTGGCGGTCCGGTATCTCGCGTCGGCGGTCCGGTTAAGCAAGAAAATGGTGTCTGATTTTCACACTTTTTCTCGTTATTACTTCTCCGGTAAAAAAAAAACCCACTTTGTGTGCAGAGCTAGTTCAGAAATGGGGCTGAAAACGTATGTAAAAAATTTGTCGTGATATCAGGACTGGGTGACTGGAACAAAATACTGAATGGGAATTCGAACATGAGTTTGAGGTTTCCAGCCCTAAATTTCGGTCTTCACATTATTATGATTTAAATCAGGAAGTCTTGGAGGCCAAAAAAGACGTCGGTGTTCTTGTCGTTTGGATGAAGGAAAAGACAGGACTGAGAATGTCGCTTTCCAAGTCACAACAAAGTACATATCTGTCCCAGACTTGTTATCTAAGAAATTTCAGCGACTGCTAGAATATCATTCAAGAATATCTGAACCAAAACCAAACCTATTGTTGTGTGTTACACGATGTTTTACTGCGCATTTCGTCATTTTCTGATCAAATTAATAACATTATCTTAATAATTATTAACAAATAGAGAATTGTGTTTTTGCTGCACAATGATGCTTTTTATCCAGTTGCCCAATATCATCTAGAAATGCATATTTGATTATTATCTTAATTCATCACTCAGATACGCAAATACCGCTGTTTCCAATAACAACCACTTGCGAAATTTGACGATCAAAAGTTGAACTTTATCTTGTACACAATGCTTGCCCGGGGGTGCTACGGTTTTTGCTGAGTGTAGTTCCAATTTTTGATCGAAATTGGACTTCTTTGATTCCTTTTTTAGTAGATAATATATTCATGTATTTTCATAAAATGATACCTTTCAACTTCTTGTTGTCTAGAGATATTTGTTACAGCTGTTATATATTTCATAATAATTTTGGAAGCTTCAGTTTTTCCAGAACCACTTTCACCTACAAGAAGAATTGAAATGAAAAAAAACACAACAAAGCCAACAAATACGACATACTGCCCTCTTGTCACAAATATGTTATATTAAAATAGCTAAATATATATGTGAAATAGGAAATTACCAGTAACTAAATATTGCAAATCAACTTAAAATATAAATGTAGGTATTAAGGCTATGTTATTTATGATTCTGAGAGTTGTTTAAACAGGTCAGAAGGTAATGTTAAAATGTGTTGGGGAGATATATTGGAAGTAATATGATATAATTATAATATAAGTAAAGTATATGAAAACCCGGGCATTCAAGCATGAAAATAAATGTGTGTTAGCTGACCAAATTCCAGATGATATCACACATATATATATAGATATAATCCAAAAAATGATGTGCTGCATAGGCAGTGTGAGGTTCAGGTATAGGTCAAACCTAAAGGTGACACTTTGACAAGTATCCATAATGCCTGTATGTTTTCTTTTTTTAAACTTGTATTTTGCAATGTATTTGAGGATACTGTTGAATAATGTTCAAATACACTAAGTAGATATTGTGATATGGATGGTAATATTGTACAGAATGCAGACTGGATTGAACACCAAGCCTTACGGCACAAGATAACACACAAGTTAAAAAAAAATCAATATTTTGATAAGCTTTTCTAGTAACATATGACAGCTGCTTGACATAACCCGAAAGAACCAGACATATTATTGTCTGTATCCTAAGTTGAAGAAAAATTTTAATAAATCCACCTCCGTTTATGATTTTTTCAATAGGCTCATTAGTGATTTATTGAAATTCAAAGTTATTTACAGTCATCTACATATATAATGAAAGGGTAACAAAACCAGAAGGTTAATTTTCTTGGGTGTGGTTTCCAATTAATATTAAAATGATCCTTTAGGATATTATGGTTTTATAATAAAATCTGCAATAAAACATTGAAAGTTACAAATGTTTGGCACTGGTAGTTCATTTGTAAAGGTCCACATGAGTTTGTCATGTTGTACAACTTATCCATGTTAGTTCATGTACAGGCATGTACATGTTTATGGCTAATAGATAATAAGTTAATATAATATAATAATGCGTTATTTAGCTGGCGTTTCAATGTTTGTCCGAACATCCAATATCTACATTTATTAATAATTGTACAATTTTATTATCTCAAATGAACTCACCAAATCCCTATATTAAATTGATATCCTAAAATAGGTTATTCTGTGAGATTTGATATATTTTGATTCAATAAAGGTGTACATAAACATTTATCTTAGTCATTAATTTTGCTTGCCGATAGTACTACACTTATGGTTTTACACATGGTTTAATAATGTACATATAGGTTGAATGTATACAATGTAGCCGTATACAATTATATATACAACAAATATAAATACGTATATCCATCCACAAAGGTGTCTGTGTATACTATATTATTTTGTATCAATATGTATCTCACAATTTCCATTTATTGAATTTTTCAAGGATCTAATTAAATGCAATATTATGGAAGGGAATATTATGAGATTTTGGTAATATATTATAGGAATATTAGATGAAATAGGAATATTACCAGAGATGACGATACATGTATCTCTACTCTTTCTTTTCATGCTGATGTAAGCAGCGTCGCCAATGGCAAATATATGAGGAGGTCTTTCGTAAAACTCGCGACCAGAATACTCCGTGATTTTGTCTTGATCGTATATGTTTAAGGTTTTATAGGGATTCATTGATACCAAGACTTCGCCAATATATGTATATATCCGCTCCTTTTTGTATCGTCTTTCTAAATTCTCCATGAATGCCTCCATGGATATTTGATCGATGAGTACAAAATCTTCTTTGCCAAACTCGGCACCTTCGTGTATAGACGCCATGGTACTTGACAAGAATTAAATACCACACTCACAAATATTCTGGGGTGAGTATATTAATTAAAGTAAGATTTCGTATATTACACATCAGAGGTGAATCCTGTGCAAATATGTGTTCTTGCTGATTGGTTAAACAAAATGAAACACTACGTGATGGTCCAATCACGTCTAAATATACTTGTATCAATATTAGATGTGTGGGTGTATTATGGAAACTATCCTGGTTCACATTTTTGGCATGCTTATATTCCCCAAAAATAGGTATTTGGAAACCTCAGGTAGCGACGTGTTACAATATTTGTATTGATTGAATTTCTCAACTCGAAGCTAAATTCACAGATTGAATCTGTCGTTCAAACGGCTGGGCGAAGATTAATTCAATGAAACAATCCTATGATAAGAGAGGCGTTTGAAATCACTATAACCTCAAATCATAAGAAGAAAACGGAACGCCTGCCAAGTGCCAATCGGGCTGGTTCTTACGGGCGACATAAGCGTAAGCGAAAGAACAAAATATTAATCCCCCTTAGTGAATGAAGATCTTTTCAAATTTATTTTCAAATTTCTTTTGTTCGGCCCTAGCTTATGCTTCAAGTCTTAAGTTTGCGTTTGGCGCACACTAAAGTACAGCCTCCTGCTTAGCATAATGTCATTCGCGCCCGGCAGCGTGCCTGAGCCACTGATCTGAGCACGAAGTTGTGGTCTGCAATAAACTTTTTCGAGTTTTTTGTCATTCGTGCCTTGCGTCAATGTCGAATATTTTGCCCAATTCTTCCAGGAATCGCTGTAGTTTTTTTAAGTTGTTTGTTGCATTTTCATGTCACGTACAGTGTACACTTCGAGTTCATTGATCGTAATAGAATTTGTCTTTGATAGCTATATTTCTGATATCAAAAATTAATATTACATAGTGTTATGTAGAAAATATATGAAAGGAAGATGAAATGACTGAATTAAAATTATTTTTCATTGATTATCAAAGTCATTCAATTTGGGGCAAACATTATCTTCATAGGTTTATTTGAGAGAAAGTTATCTCGCAAAAAAACGAGATACGTTCGTACCACGAAAAAAACTGATAGCTTTCCCATTTTGACGTCATTTTCCTAAACATTGATATCCGAAATAATGTTTCTGGACAAATCATCTCAATATAACCTGGATAAACAATAAAAAATACTGGGCTCATATGTTCGGATCACGTTTAGCTTATCCGGCGGATAAGTCAAAAATGCCAAGCACATTTGTGGATTTATTGAAAAAGCAAACTGCTATTTTTTAATCCAAACAAAACAAATGTTCATTAAACTATAGATTTCATTCAACAAATATAACTTCATTCCATCACAAGATGAACAGGAATGTTTTTAAATATTTGCTTATCCGACGTTTAAGCGAAACGCGCTTCGAACAACCGACCCCTGATTTGGTGTGATGAACTAAATTTACAACGGACACATGAATGTAAAAATTAGAGTGGTTGAATATAATATATGGCCAGGTATTTGAAGTATTATAGCTATTTACAGGTGGAAAAGGCAGTAAAGCTAAATCTAATTGAACCGTGTTTCTTTTTTTCCGTGTCTGGTACTTGGTCAATGTTCAATCCCTTTGCTGAGCTTTGAACGCGGATATGTATGATTTGTATGGTGATATATAAATATACAATAAAATAGTGAATATATACGTTTGAATTTATTTTTATTTGAGTTTTCGAATTTCGACCTGTTAACTCAGCAATATATTAGAAGATTGTGTTCACATACAAACTTGTATACAGAACAAATCTTGGTTGGTAATATGAAATGATCGTTGGTTAATAGCATAATCAGGTCACCAATCAAAGATCATGTTTCCTTTACTCCAAACATATTTCCCGCCACGTTTATAAAACATTTCCTCGTCAAAACCGCTTGCATCCAAAGCATTCTGGACACCAACGTCAAGAATCGATTTCGAAGGAACTTTCCTACCGCTTGTGTTATCAAGAAACCGCATCTGAAAGAAAATTACTCATGTTATACATATTTCAAATTTGAACGCGGAAAATAAGCTACAACTCATATCAGTTTGATATTGTATGGTAAAGTTAACACAGTGTCGTAACAGTTTTCTCTTATTTCACTTTATAAATAGGGCTCGTGTGACGTTATTTCGTTGACTTAGTTTTCAATAGTACACTTAATTGTTTATTCGCAACAGTATCAGAATACTTACATATTCATCCAGAATCACATAGGAATTACGCATCTAAATTGAGAATAAAAAATTCCTGAAATTTTTCGGTTTATGATTTCAAAAGCAACAGAACGTCCCAAGAATTGCTACCAGTTCGTTCTAATTTTCATGGTGTTTGCAAAAAGGCAACAAGTGCCCCATTGCAAATTCAAGGTAATTGATGGTTCAGGCAAAATTCATAGGTCCGCCCACTCCTCAAATCCCCGAACTAAATTGTTAGCTTTCACTTGGGTAATTTAGATTTGATATTTCTAGTTTGATACGTCTAGAAATTTGTACTATTACTTTTTCGTTTGATTCAGGAACAAGGCTTTTAACATGATTATGGCGCGATATAAATCCATCAAATTCTTCATTTGAAATTACGAACTCTTTTGCATTCCGTATTGCTTCTTCGCCGATGTTTTCTCCTTCAATCAACAAACACTGGAAAACCTGGAGGGGAAACTTGTGATGAATATTATTATATTTTCTAGGAAGGTGCGAAGCCCTCGTGTATTCGTCGCGATGTTAATAGTTCAAAATATACGTTTATCTTAATTATAGCCAACTACTGTTATTTTTCCAATGAGAAGAAAGCTCAATCCTTCCTCAAAGGAAAACCCAGGAGTTTCGAGGGGAAAAATGACGAGTTTGAGAAAGAATGAGTTTTTCCGCTGCTCAATTTTGTTTTGTCATATGCAATTTTTTCAAAGGTAATTTATACAGGAACGAATTAAATTGTGGCCAATCGCCGATTCTACCGCGGCACCGCCCAGTTGGTTTAGTGGAACGATGATCACCTCTGGTCGGCGGTTCAAAACTCGCCCGAGTCATGCCAAACACTTAAAAAATAGTTTCTCTGTGACTTTTCTGCTTACCACTGAGCATGAAAGGGATAGCATGGGGAGGGTACCCTGCGATGTACTAGCATCCCATTCAGGGGGAGTAACAATACTCTCAAGTCGCTTAGTGCTACAGAAACAGGGTTAAGCTCCCGCTCTGATGATCCTCGATAGGAGCTGTATGACTTGTCTTACACCGACTCTACCAATCGCCTATTCGGTAAAACTCCGTTTTCAAGTTGAAATTCGTGACAATAAATGGAATTGCCCAAGCACTGGGTATCACAGAAACGGAGTTATATAGTAGGTTGTTACTTTTTTGAAAATTGAAAAAAAAACATTTGTTGATCCAACATTGTCAAACATTGTTGACAGCAAAATGTTGATCTTGTCAAAGTTTACAATTGTTGCAGTTTCGTTTGAAATAGTTTATATACCACATGATAGGTTATTCGTTACCTTCCATCTGATTGGG
>FXAL01067170.1:0-10685 GCA_900177555.1 Renilla reniformis
CATTCTTTATCTTTGACCATTCTTTCATTAGTCAACTCTACTTTACTGATCGTCGCCGTCAACTTGGACATGTGAAATGTATAATCGAGTATGAAGCGAAGTCTTGCTACGGTAAATTCAAAATCATGGTTGACTATTTGACTTGACAACGTAAAAGTTGATGACGCAGGGCTGATGCTGCCATTGCCTGTCAAATTCATCTGCTCGAAATTTGAATTAAGAGAAAAATCCGGCGAAACAGTTTGATTTCTTGAAGAGGAGGATGAAGCTGCCATTGTATCTGCTCTTTGACTATGATATGAGGAGGCATGAGACCTTCTATATTGTGATACATTGGAGAGAGAACGATACGCGCTTGTCTGATTTCCTTGGCTTGCAGAACGTGATGGCCGATACGGCTCTGTATAGCGTCGATCTCGATAATTCGTTGTATACGCCTCTCTTTGATTTCCACTTGAGTTCATCTCCCACGTTTGGCAGCGAAGATTCTCTGGCTGCTCCCAAATGGGAACCTGTCTTTTATATTTTGTTTGTTTTTGATCTTCTGATGTTGTATTGTTTAATTCAGTCTCTCCGCTCTCTTGCAATCTTCCTAAATTCTCTTCGTGCCGCGACGACAGTGACGAATCAGAATGACGCATGACATCACGTGACTGAAGGCGGCTGGTGGAATAGTAACATGGGCAGAGGACACGGAGTATTCGATAATAGGGCGGAATTTGTCCAGCTATTAAATATTTCTTCTTCAATGAAATCTCTTCAGACATTTTAATAAAGAGAATGATGGTTTTCATCAGTGTTCATCGCACGGCAACCATCTTATTTCACTGCCTTCCAAATTATAAATGACACTGGTTGCGAAACAACGCAAAACTCTCTCGCAAATGCCACTAGATTAATCGATTCTAATGAATTCGAATTAGTTAGAAGGGAAATGTTGTTGCAATTAAGACAATGTTGTGAAGCTAAAACAATGAGAATGCTTTTATAGAATTAATGATGTTCTCTTGAAATTAATGAGCAACACAGTCGTATGTGATGTGATCGGACAAGCGAATCAAGGAAATGAAATGAAGTTGTAGTAGATTTATTTTCATGAATGAAGTAGAACAAGTGTTTGTTCTGCAAAGGCAAACTATTACGATTCCATTGATCTTCGAAGCTCATTAATATTCGATAGCGGGTTGCATTCAAAAAACAGCTTGTGGTTTTGTGCTTTCATCACTGCCTTCGATATTGTAGCAAATTAACTGAAAATAGATACAACTGTAAATAACCCAAGCTGTGAGGTTAGGGACAATATCGCTTTCTCTCGTTCTTCTGTTTTCATTCTGTGAATTATATATTCAATGATTTTTAACCTTTCTCAATTTTCTTTTCTATTTTATATTCTGTTCACAATACCACGCACCAAGCGTGCCGTGTTGTTATCGAACGATCATAGATAAACATGATTGCCGACCAATCAGCGCAAGCACGTGTTATTACTTCCAGTTAAAAGAGGCAAAAAAGTATCTTGGAAACGGATCATTTTTACACAAGGAATATTCCATTTGCGAATATTTTCACAGTTTTCATGTGTAGGTAATAGATACAAGAAACTGGTGTTTGTGTGTGACCATGTTTATTGAGAGACCAATCTCTGCCATCTTTGCAGTTGGAATACTGTTGTATATCGGTGTGGCATTAAAATACTATTACGATAGTAGAAGTGAAAAAAGTGGTCATTTCATGGTAATATTACATAATTCATCTGTAACACAAAACAAAACTGCTCTAACGACGAAATATAAGAAGGTTTCAAAGAAAAAGAAGTCAATAATGATATTCATTGGCATTGTCAGTGCTCCCGTGCATGTGACGAGAAGAAACGCGTTACGCACAACTTGGTTGAAATATTGTCATCAAAATAGGAAAGTAGTTTGTTGGATCTTCACAGATTCCAGAGATGTTAACAGCAACATTCTACCAGCACACATTATAACGCCATTACTACAAGAACGGGAACTACATAGAGATCTCATTTTCACAGAAACGCCAGGCGGTATCAACTTTGCTCGAAGATATCTGTGGATTTTAAACTGGGCAAATACCAGATATACATTTGATTATCTTTTGAGATTGGATGACGATTATTTTCTTTGTTTGGAAAGACTTTTACTTGAACTACCACAGAGAGAGAAAAACAAGATGTATTGGGGCCATGTTCATTGCCATCCAAAAGGTATAGTATTACATCAACTAGTTCATCTTTATTTGCAGTTGTGTATAGGGTACTTATTTTCAAACGATCCTTTTTCTTATCAAGGCGGAATACGAGTTGATGAAGGTTTCGTCATCGTTAGTAACGATCTTGTACAGATATTTCTTAAAGAAGAGGATCGTTCTTTAATGTGTCATCCCTACGGAGACCAAGCAATGATAATGTGGGTTAATAATATTCCTGATGTAATATATTTCGGGGACCCAAGAGTACATCATGATGTATCCAGTGGAAATGCCGAGCTCCTGAATAAGCGAGGAATCTGTAATTCTTATTTGGCTCTACATGGCAGTTATCCCTACGAAATTCGTGTTTTTTGGAGGAACGAATTAAGAAAGACCAATATTAGTTATAATATACCACCAGTGACTTATCCATGTGGTCAAGACAGTAAACTTTTTAATAAGAACAGTTTTGGAGCAGGTTATTATGCGGATCCAGTACCATGTAAAAATAAACCATCTTGGAATCTCTCCTCTTTTTATGCTGGTCGAACGCCGGGTATTTAAAAAAAACCTCTTAGAAACTGGCAGCTATCTACAATAATCTGTTTTACACAATTAATTTATCTGTCGATTACCACGTCATTGATTACATTTTTCTAGCCTGCGGAATTTTGTAGTAATTTATACAAATTTTTAGCTGATTTTTTAGTAATTTCTACAAATTAAAAAAAAAAATGATTACAATATTTATTGCTCTTTTCATTTCTCTTCTTGATTTTCGTTCGTAAAAAAATGATAGTTTAAAATACTTGTCCAAAATATTGGACTCACAGGTGATGTTTTTTTCTTTGTTGAGTCCCGATGAGCAGGTATAACATCAAGATCATAACTGTTCCCCATCTTACACACATCACCGCTGCTGATACACATTTGTGGTGATCGCGTGCTCCTTTCTCTTCGTTGCCTTCTTGCCGCACCCACGTGACTATAGCGAAGACTATAGAACACATATATGAGAAGACCTGGAAAAGTGGAGTTTATTAACTTTTTTCTCTGAAGTAACTCTTGACTTGCTTGTGCCAGCATCACACCACCTACCTATTATCAACCATATAAGGAAACGCCACCACGTGACGCGGGATAATTCTAACATGAGGAATATATTAAAGAAGATGGCAAGGATGGGAACTATTGGGACACAAGGAACATTAAAAGAAAATGTTGTCGTATTTTGGGGCATTGCCACAATCACAGCGGTACAGAATAAACAGAGGAAACCTAAGACAAATGTCAAGATAATAATTGGAATATTCTTGTCCAATATCAAGTCAATTCCATGGATCATTGTAGCGAAAAAGAGGAATGTTGAAAAGAAAAGAAAAACGGAGGCCCATATTACAATGCGAGCACTTTTCAAGGTAGGATATGACATAATGTTCTCTATAGATCCACCATGAGTCCTTCTTACTCCTTCTCCATCCTCTTCGCAGTTCTTTTCTAATTCTTCGAATTCCTTTTGAGAATAATCATTGATTAGTTGTTGGAACTCGTAGGAACTGGTGTCAAGCATCGCTGATGACGTTGTTTCTCGTTGTTCTGGTTGATAGCGAAGAATGAGGACACATAGGGATACCAAGGTATACGCTAATAAAGTACCAAGAGACATCATTTCCACCAGCTCGTTCAAATCAAACACCAATGCCAGCAATGACGTCACCACACCAGGATATATTGTTGCTTTGGTTGGAATATCTGTTCTAATGCTCACTTTACGAAACGTATCGAATAGTAAGCCATCATAAGCCATAGCGTAAATGATTCTTGGCAGAGGAAAGAGTGAACCAAGAAGACTGGAGGTGAGGCCACATATGGCGCCAACACCTATGACGTAGCTAGCAACATGAAAACCACGTTGTGCGAATGCGTTAGGGATTGGTGCGAGTTCGCCAAGTTGATCATACGGTACTATTAGAGTGATGATTGAAGAAATACTAATATAACACATAAAAAGTATGAAAAGACTGATCATAATTGCAAGTGGAATGGATCTCTGAGGAGTTTTAGTTTCTTGTCCAGTTGTCGCTATTATATCAAAACCAACGAATGCGTAGAAGCACGTGGCTGCACCACTTAGAACGCCCGATGCACCATACGGGAAAAACCCCGATGACGCGCTTCCTTCACTGCTGCTCCAGTTTTGACGCTGGACGAGAAACGAGCCTGCGATGATGATAAAGGCAACAATAGAAAGGTTGATGACGTTGAAAATGGTACTGAACATTGAAGATTGTTTAACACCGGCAGTTAACACCCCAGTTACAACGAGTGTAAGCAAACACGATAAAAAATCCGGGTATATTTCTCCCACAGTAGGGATATAAACCGTACCGATATGAGTCAATGTCAAGTTACGTATGTGTTGACCAATGATGTAATCAAAACAACTGCTGAGTGCGCGCGCATCCGCGGCTGTACCAATCATATACTCCAGAATCAAATTCCAGCCAATCACAAACGCCGTGAACTCACCGACAGTGACGTAACAATAAGTGTACGCTGACCCAGTTGTGTGTGGTACACGGGCACCAAACTCAGCATAACACAAAGCGGAAAGTATGGAAGCTATTGCAGCGATTGTGACAGAAACAATGACCGCTGGCCCAGCAATATTAGCCGCTACTTGTCCAATAATAACATAGACACCAGCTCCCAAGGTCGCGCCAATACTTAGAGACACAAGATCCCACGTGGTTAAGCAACGTGATAAGTTATTAATATTGTCCATGGAAATTTGTTTCCGCCTCGAAAAAGTCTCGAAAACTCCGACCATTTTGAAAGCCAACAGCACGTTCTTTGTTCAAAATCCTCTGATTCAAGAAAATGTTATTTTCTACCAGAAATGAACCATTACTTTTGTGTCAATTAATAATCTTCTATTAGTTCTTGTTTTTTCTGCCAATCAAAAAATACTTTTCTCCGAAAGCTACAGTTTGTATAACGAGTTTCGAGTGTTACCGTACGCCGCCATATTGTTATGGAAAGTGACGAAGTAGCTATTGATTTTTTAATGAAACCTGTTCTCAACAAAGACACGTTGTAATAGAACACCAGTCACGCCATACTAACAACACGTGCTTAGAAATATACTAACTATCTAACTATACTAACTAACTAACACCGTTTACTATCTTACGTGACGTAAGATAGTAAACGGTGTTTATGCACAAGAAGACCGAATCATGGGGTATTTTCGGCGTTTAATACCAGCCAGATTTATTGCAAAAGGCATTATGGGGTGGTCGAGTTTATATAGCGAACTGCGCATGCTCATCGCTGTCCGAAGTAAATAATCACGTTTTAATATTAATGATGTTTAATATCGGAATTAAAACAATATTTAAGGTTAAAATACCGACTGAACTCCATTTCAAAGCTGTCTTCTAAGTTTTAATCCGAATTAGTTAATTATTAATAGAAGATTTGTGTCGACAACTTCCCGTTTCAAAGGGTGAAAATATTTCCATTATTTTTGCATTTTAAACAAGTATCATCCCTCAAAATCCAAAGCTTTGTATATTTTGTGTGTCATGGTTGACGAATATCACAATAGGTTACGACAAACAACCGAGAATGAGCGAATTTCATTCAATATATTATCGGACATGTTGTTGTGATTTGAGTGAAGACAAACTTTCGCTTCAAAAAACCATTTAAAGCGCTTTAAAATGGACAATATTTAGTATCCTACCTCAAAAGATGTTCAAGGTTATTGGTTGCATCTTTATTTACCATTGGGTCACAGTTGAACACAATAAAAGCGATGAAAATATGGAGTGAATGCAGGGCGACTCTCAATTTGTTGCTTCTTCGTCCACAATTTTCGCGCGTTTTTTCATCCGTGTGTTTTGGAGACTGGATACTAGAATATATTAAAAGGCTTTTTCAGGCCAAATTATAGCATTTAACCACCGTATTTCCACGCAAAACACACATTATCATTAACTTTCGATAATAATATATGTTTACATTGAATAAAAATGCACAGAAATGCTTTTCTGCGCGATTATTTCAAAACATATTAAATATGACGTAATCTTTATTGACAGAAGACCTGGTAACCCTGGTTACGAGAATATTTACAATATGGTTGACAGAAAGACGTGAAATTTTCATATTTTACGTTCTTGAAATGACTGATTCCAATACAAGGCGACCAAAATACTTCACGCCAAATGAAGTAAGCATACACAATACTTTGAAAGATATTTGGGTGTCATTCCTGGGCAAAGTTTACGATTTAACTCCGTTATGCAAGGCAAATGCAGGTTATAATATATGTGGTTACTAAAGTAACGTATTATTTATCATCTGGTCATCGTATTCAATACACTTTACTAGGTAATATCTTGTTAAAACCAATCATTGAAGCAGCTGGCAAAGATATCTCACACTGGTTTGATCGCAAAACAAAAGAAGTAATGGAAATTTCACTGAATATATTTTCTGCAGTCATCTGATTTAACTTTGTTTACTTTATTGATAGATTCGTACACATATTGATCCAGAAACCAACTGTGTCTTTCCTTACACACCCCGTGGTCGTTTCCTACATATTCCACCGAGATGTCCGAGTACAGACTGGGATAATGACTTTGGTCGACCATGGTGGAAAGATGATACATATTGTATTGGTAAATTATCAGGAAAAACAAGGAAAATAAGAATTATCAATACCATGACATCACAAGAACAAATATTAGAGGTTTGTTATTTGTAACTACCATGGAAATGTCACAGTTTATTTATTGGTGATATTTTACTATAGGTATGCTCTGAAGAAATATTGTCAGAAATACAAGATAGATATATTGTGTATAATAATCATGCTGCCAGCTATACATGGAAATATAATGGAGTTAACCTTAATATGAAGAAGACTCTAGAAGACAATGGTATCTCTGATGAAAGTGAAGAGTTTTATACATTGAGCATGAATGAAGACAATTATTTACCTGCATTACACCTGTATTTTAATGATGACCTCACTGAGGCATAGCACCAACCCTACAAATATTTGTAAAGAAAACTGATCAAGTATTGTCCTCTTAAAGTAGTTCTGATTAGTTTTCAGACATACTTCAAACAAGAGGAATAAAAAACCACTTATAAGTTAACTAATACATTGATTCTATATTTACAAAAAAATACATTTAATTTCGGGTGCGCGACTGAGGAGAATGGAACTGCGTGGATTTCTTGCACGCCACTGCGCAGCGCAGAAATATTGAAAATTATTCAAAATGGCGGCATGCAGGAGCGAGAGGTTTTCACAACAATTTTTATTATGTTTTATGTCACATTCTCATAAGCTGTGTGCTTAGATTACACAAAAATTACAAATGTCACTATTAAATAAAATATACAAGTTTTCAGACGTTGTTTAACAAAAGTGTAGGGTTGTTCAATGTACATGTGTTTTGAAAGAAAAGTATTTGTGAGAAATGTACAAAATAAAATATTAAAATGGTTCCTCCTAAACACGTTTATTATTCAGTCTCTTTAAGACAACAGATTGTTTTATTTTTGTTGGTTTACTTTGGACAACTTCTTTCGCAGGACTGGTTAAATATAAACATAATAATACAATGATAACTAGTAAGCCTATAATGATGTATGTATAATAATCGAATAACTCTTCAGGAACTGAATGTAGCTCTTGCAGTTGTTTCTCTGCCGGATGAAATGTTGGATTTTTATCTAGAGCATTTTTGAAATGAATTGCAGCTTCTCTATTGGCTCCCCTGGCTTTTAAGATTTCCCCAAGTGTAAAATGTTGTAACCAATCATTGAGTTTCTCCGGCTGCAACTCTAGTGACTTCCTTGTTAATATGATCGCATCATCAAGGTATTTTAAATTAAATAGAACTCTTGCAAGATTTAACAGAATATCTGCATCATTTGGAGCAGTGTATAAGGCTTTTCTGAAACATTCAATTGCATGATATGTGTTGCCTTTTATTCTCAAATAATTGCCAATTTGATTACAAATAATCACTGACATTGGACTCTACAATAACAGAGAAGTGTATCAATAAAAAGAAATATTTTCATGGGACATTTCTCTACCAAACAAAAACTTTGAATACCTCGTTCAAAGATGTCTGTAAATTTGCCTCGATTGACTTAAAATCTAACACATCTACTTCATTTTTTTTGAAAATTAAGGAAACATCAGGTTCTTCAGAGATTGGATGTTCTTTACGTTTTGCTACACCATCCAAATTGTCGTAAATAGTTGTATTAACAGGTGTTCCACAATGAAACTTGGTTGATTTGAACATTTCATATGCAGTTGGTGCATTCTGATCAGGCCGCCTGCAAAATATTCACCAAAACTATAATTATATACCTATATATTGTTCATTTTTACTATTATTGCATGCTTCAATATATTAGTTATTGAGTTAATCTTGTTATATGTGTGGATAATTCCTTAAACGATATTACTACTACAGACGTAAACAAACTAAGACAGTTAATATTTAACGATGTAGCACATTGTTGCAAATTCTGGTTATTTTCACCTACCTTAAGCCGGTTTCATGCGCTTTTTGGCCATATTTCCCTTTATTATTCTTGCTTTTTCTTGACGGCATCGTTTTTGGCGGATAATGTTGAACGAGTAAAGCAAATATCGGATCAGACTTGGCGTAATTTCGTTCACTCTCATTCGCCTCAACAATGCTGTTGCCTTGTTCGTTTAATTTCCAATGAGTGACGCCTCGGCCAAAATTCGGCCCCAAAAAGCTGACACTCATGATATAGAAGGCCATTATATTAATATAAGGACACTCCATTGACAGTTGTGTGCAATATTTTATTCAAAACTCACTTTACTTTTGCCCCAATGGAATTAATACACAAATCAAGCGAGCTAAATATTAACCATGACCGTGATGACGCCCAGTAGACTAGGAACTACCACACTGGCGCACATTTGCGCAACACAGAATGTTCAAAAAATATTTGCGCTTTTTGCGTATTCGCTTTCGCGCTTTTTTATACATTTGATAGCTTGCTGCTGTTTCGCTATTTACGCACTCAGTGATGTGCAAGAAACCCTAAATCAAACACAAACCAAAAACAATAAAACATCTGCCATCTTGGATTTTGGTCCGCCATATTGGATTTGAGTCCGCCATCTTGGATTTGTATGACAATCCCAGTGGATAATCATGCCAACATAAACTAGTTAGCATTTCTATTTAAGAATTAAGCTGGTTGCATAAAAGACTTTGAAAATACAATAAAAAGTATTCTTGTATGTCACCGGACAAATACAATAATATATATTATATTCTGTGTATTTTTCCTGTCCCTTACCAAAGTAAACATTTCTTTTTTGGGTTCATTCTGCTACCAGACGGACATTTGAATGCCTTAGCAAACTCCATGTTATTTGAGAGTATACCAATAGTTCTAAAAGCGAAACAGTCAAGATTAGTTTACGATAAACCTTTTTTGGTACTGAAATATAGTAATACCTAAATACAAAATATATTAACTAATACCTAAACATCTTCGGCGTATGACCATCTATATTCAAAATACTTAAAGCGGAGTTTCTACGAATATTTGCACACCAAGCCTAAAAGAAAACAAGTAATAAGACTCCAGGGAACACATGTTGGTGTATAAAGTTTATTAAACAATAGTTTCATTTTTGTTTAATCTATTTTACCTGAGCAGACTTCAGGAAAAACAATTGTTCATTATTGAATGGTAGCCAAGGTAACTGCTGGTCTGTACCATTGTTTTGTAACCAAGCCTTGTAAGCCTGTTATAAGTACATGGGTTAATATTTAACCATGATTTCTAGTTATTTTAAAACAATATAATGTACTTTATGTGCTAAACGTAGTCCTCCGTTGTCAGCAATATTCTCACATAAAGTGACATTTCCGTTAATCTGGATTATAATTATAATATCAATTATATTATCGACATCTCCAATAGTGTAGTAATTATTAACTTACTTTAGTACCAAATATGGTATAATTGGAATATTGTTCAGCCAGACATCGTGATTTATTGACATAAGCAATCATGGAATTATTTGACCACCAGTTGTGTAGATTACCATATTTATCATAACGCATACCTGTACCAAAATGTACCAGACGTTGGTACAACATGAATATATATACCACATATCACATTATGTATACCACACCTTCCTGGTCAAAACCATGAGTAATTTCATGACCAGCAATAAAACCAAAACCACCAAACTGCAGTGACCTAAAATTGTGGTACTTCGTAAGTAGCACGTGATCATTGAATGGTGACGATCATGGTATTTCTCACATTGGTATATCCGAATGCCAAAACGGTGCCTGTAGAATACCAGCCGGAAAAACTAGATTAAATATTCTAGATGAAGAACCTGATTGAATTAGAAGTTTGATTAGAATATA
>FXAL01068555.1:0-11986 GCA_900177555.1 Renilla reniformis
TGCTTATTCAACTGTCCCGGGTTTTGTGTCTCATAGAAATACTGAAAATGGGACATGGTTTGTACAAGCACTGTGTGAAATATTCCCGCAGTTTGCCGAGACAGAAGATCTTGTGAGCATGCTTGTTCGTGTTAATGCTAAAGTTGCACATGATTTTGAATCTCACAAACAAAAGAAACAAATTCCTTCCCCTGTTGTACGCCTTACTAAGAAACTATATTTCAATCCTTACCTGCTATAAAATGCTGGTGATTGTACCTACTAATAATTGACCTCGACAAACATCTAAACAAATATTCAACTTATCAATATATTGTAAAATGTAACACTCTTAATATATACAAAGGTAAATACGTCATTTATTTCAGGGTAGTCTCACACAAGTTGAGGTGGTCCATCGTAAGGGGGTAAATTGTTATTAATGTATCGAACATTATTTCTATCCATTAATGTACATTGATTACTGTTATCTTCCTGGACGACCTCTTCATAAGTAGGGGGGTTGTCATCTGTTTGTAACAAAGCTTCACTATAGCTGGGGGGAGCCCCTGATTGAGATGGTGCATCATAATCATCTGAGATGTGTACAGCAGGCTGTTGTTCATGTCTTATTGCTTGTTGTACAGACTTTTTCCAAGTTTTCCACAACCAGAATCCCATGATTACAACTGCTAAGAATATAGCTATCACCCACAATGGATAAAGTGTCTTACGTCCTGGCGACTTGGGGCAATTACTCAGTTCATCGCTGCCATCAAGGCAGTCAGTTTCACCATTACAAACATCTCTTTTATCTAAACATTCCCTACTAATGCATGTAAATTCATTTGATTTACATAGCTTTTTATCAGTTCTCTTATAATTGAGCATGAATTGCCCAGTGAGTCCATTTCTTGCAGTCGTGGAACGGATAAGAAGTCTGTTTTGTCTGGAATAGATTACAGTTGGTATAACACTACCACATATTGTTGCTATTTCCACAGCTGTCTCCGACCAACCATCATAAATTGAGACCTTGTTTTCAGAACAAGTGAAATTGAAAAGCAGGAATTGTAGTTGAATATTAGAGTGATGTGCAACCTGGACTTTCCATTCACATTTTGTGTTGAGGGGCTGTTGCAACGGATACTGATAAGAGTATATATAACCTTCGTCTTGGGTGAACATACCACCACATTTAGATGTTGAATTTGTCATGGTTTCAAATAGTGCAGAGAACCTGTTACCAGGAGTTGTGGACTTGTA
Source organism: Renilla reniformis (assembly GCA_900177555.1). Lineage (NCBI taxonomy): Eukaryota > Metazoa > Cnidaria > Anthozoa > Scleralcyonacea > Renillidae > Renilla > Renilla reniformis. The sequence continues at coordinate 1,246 of FXAL01068555.1, forward strand.
AAGCAATGATAATTGTCGACCACTTGTTAAGTGAAAATACGTAGAATAAAGTGTGCCGCAAAGTTTGTGCGGTTTCAACTCATGTTTAAATTCAACTAACGAAACCTCATTTACTTCAATAAAATCTTTATCACACTCTTCTGTTGCTGGTAATCCAACTTCAAAGTTAACAAATGTAAGCCTGATCCAGCCAGAGGGTACAATGACAGTAAAAAGGCACTGGCCTTGTAAGAAAGCTGGATAACCGGGAGAGTTGATGGTACCATGATCAGCATGGATGACAGCACCACATATTATACGATATCTACCTCTGAATTTATTCACTGATTTACTTTGCTTCATAGTTGAGTAAAACTTCACTTGCAACTGATTTCCTGATGAGAAAATCCTACGTGGTCTATGTTTACCACAGTAACGGCCAATAAGCGGCGTTGAAGAGTTCAAACCATCACGAAATTCGAGAAAGTCTTCAACACATGAACAGCATTCTGTTTCAAGTTGGAAAAATTCAATGTCCAAAATAATACGGAAACCTGAGTCCACGTTGATATTCCAGACACAGACAGTTGGTTTAAAAGGCGAGAAATTCATTTCAGACATTAATATTCCCTCTTTTCCTGTCAATTCACGATGACAGCCCAGTGCTGTGACCTTATAACCATGTGTAAACAACACAAACAGTAATACAACTACTATATTGTGAAACCTCGCCATTTTTGTGCTCACAAAGATGTAGTTTCATTTCTTCTTAAAACCATGTGATTTCCTTCCCCAGACATATTTCATTTTCGCTTGCAAACAAGAATTTTTAGTTTTCTAAGTTCTTACAAATGTAGCAATTGACCATAAAGTAATATGTAAATTATTCTAATCAGTTTCTTCTAATTGACTATATTATGATTTCGTATCTAACAAATGGATATCATCGACTTACTGAAATATTAAGAAACATGAAAAATAGTCGGTGAATATCGTGCAAGAACATTGTAAACATTGTACAAAATTTTCAGCTTTTCTCTGTGCCCTTGGTAAAGAAACGAAAAAAAAATACATCGTTCTAATGAATGAGAAAAAAGTTAAACATGTAAAATGGAACATAAATTATCCTCCTCGTAGGCAATGCTATATGTGAATGATCAGATTTGAAAAATAAATATTATGATTAATTTCCATGTCAAAAAAGAATTGATAGAATAGAAGAATTCTAAATGATGGGTAATTGTCTTGTATTTTCTAGATTTTCTTTTACCAAATATTTGTTCAATGATGTGTGTTATAGTATGTAAAGATGGCGGATAATTCATGGGCTCTGTTCCATGATAACTGTGGTACCAGTGTTATATTAAAAGATGATAATAAAAGAGCAATAAGGGACAAAGCAGGAACAGAGTTTGATAATGCACTTGTTTTTACAAAAGGCTTTCTCCCTGAGAAGACAATTTTTGAAGTTGAAATTGAACGTAAAATATCGCTCTGGTCTGGATCAGTTGCCTTAGGAGTCACTTCAAATGACCCAAATTGTTTGACTGAAGTACCATCTAACATCTGTCAGTTGAAGAATGGTACATGGGCTCTGGCTGGTTGCACTGTGCTGCAAGATGGGGAAACAATCTGTGATAATTATTCTGGGAATTATGAGGAACTTGTTGTAGGAGATAAAGTCGGTCTAGTTAGGTTAACAAACGGGGAATTACATTTTCTAATTAATGGACAAGATATGGGTTGTGGGGTGACGAATATCCCGGAGAATGTCTATGTTGTTGTCGATGTATATGGTAGGTGTTGTCAAGTTAGGATCACTTCTGGTCAAGATATGGTACAATCAAGTGATGATGGTTGTTCTGGAGGTAGGCCAGGGTAACGAGCCACGCCTTCCATGATGTTATTCCAATTTGACGTTTTTATGGTAGATATATCAATACCTGACAACAGCCTCTGTTTTCATGAGTTATGTGGTTTCCGTGTCAGTCTTACTAACAACAGAAAAACTATTTTCCGGCCAAAGTAAGTGTCTGCAAGTTGTGGAGAGCTATATATACATGGGTGCATTAGGAAATGTCCTTGCCTTGTTTAACACAGTCCAAATGAAGACTTCAACAATGGGATAGCATTGACAGAACGGCCCTTGGCCAGAGATGAAATGCTCGAAATAAAAGTTGAAGAACTAATTGATAAATGGGCTGGTTCATTGGAGATAGGTGTGACCACCCATGCACCAGGGAGCTTCCAATTACCACCAACCATGACCAATCTTAAATCTGGTACCTGGATTCTGTCTGGTGGTGCTATTGTTCATAATGGTATCACAACGGTTGATGGTTATGCAAGAGAGTTGTTAAATTATAGGGTTAGTGGTACCATGGTGTATACATGTATATAATTATGGTACTTATGATATCAATAAAACCAATTCCACAATTTCAGGTTGAGGACAGGATAGGTTTATGTGTGAAATTTCCAAACAGCTTGCATTTCTTCCATAATGGTGTTGACTTGGGAATAGCTGTTTCAGATTTGCCTGATTCACCACTCTATGCCGTGGTAGATTTGTATGGTCAAGCTGTGAAAGTCAGCATCGTCAATAATGGATATATTAATGGTAGTTAATTGTATTTTTACTACATTTTACTACATCCGTATGATAGAAAAATTAACAAGAGAGATTATCTATACCGAATTTGCGCGCAAAATTGCTAACGCAAAATGTGAATACTTCAGGCATTTAAAACTTCTACACAAACTACCGATCTGAGAATGTATTTCCTACTAAGTTTGTGGTGTTAAAACCTCTAAGCCCTTTGGGACCAGGAATTGTACCATGAGAGGTTTTTGATGGTTCCTTTGACGTTATTTTTCGACGCATCAAATTCCTCGTCAAGTTTCCAACAATTTCCTTTTTCATTTCTACACAGATCTAACAGAAAGCCCTGTTGTTCTCTCCTCCAAAGCGCAAACAGTTGTTCATTTAGCCGGTGGTGTGGAAAATCAAAGTACAATAATCGATAAAAAGTCGTTACGTTTCAGTAAAACAAGCGGCAGATTGATAGAGTTGAATGTGGAGGGTACAATAGCGACACGGACGAACGCATTAGCTGAATTCAATCACGCCGTTGTTATAAGTGAAGAAGCGCTTCACGACGATGTGGTTTTTGAAATAGAAATATTGGAAACGACCAGTAGATGGTCCGGTTCTATCGAGATTGGTCTACTAAGTATGGTACCACCAGAATTGCACCTACCAACCACGTTGACTGACCTTGACCACCATTCATGGTTACTGAGTGGCGCAACTGTTATGCATGATGGTACTACCATCATGAGTGGATATGGTGCTGATCTTGACACTGTGGTGGTTGGCACGAGAGTGGGCGTAGCCAGAAAATCCGATGGTACTTTTCACGTGTATATAGATGGTCAAGACAAGGGTACAGCGGCCACTATGGTACCACCAGGTATATTTATATTTTGAGGATATGGTGATTCCATATTTGGCTACGATGTTCTGGTATTAACCAGGATTTTCCTGTGTTAGGCGTCCACGCTGCTTTCGATCTTTATGGTCAGTGTGTCCAAGTTGCCATAGTTACGGGTGTACCAAATGACACCCGCTCAAGGTCAAGTTCCGCAAGTAGTAGTCTCATTGAAGAAGGTAATTTTACCATCAAGGAAAACGCGATGAGAAGCCGGGAAAATGTTTCCTCTGTTAAATGTCGCATTTTTATTTTCATTTCCATAGATCAACTTGAATCCTTTCATTCTTGCCATGGAGAAAATATTGTACTTCGTAACCATGGTCACACGGCTGTGCGCACCCGGAATTTTGATAGTGGTTTGGTTTTCACTCATAGGCCATTAGAAACCAATAAGATATTCGAGGTAACGATGGAATGTAACCCATTCAAATGAACGCATTCTAATTGGTGCACGTTGTTTTCAAGATTCGCGTTGATAAAATGGATAACACGTGGACAGGGTCGTTATCGATAGGCGTGACGTCGTGTACTCTGCCGACGACCTTGCTTCCTAGCAACATCGGGGAACTAGGGTATGGTACTATATATCTATGTGGTGCCTTTGTTTTTAAAGATGGTATAAAAATCCGGAACTTCACCGTTTGCTTGGACAGATTAAGGGTGAGTTTAGTGACGACATATGAGGTACGCGTTGCATGCTTATTTTTTCACGCATTCAGGAAGGATCTCGTGTTGGTATTCAACGTCGCTATGATGGTAGTCTACATGTCTATATCAATAGTAAACACAAAGGAACGGCTGCTAACAATATCTGTGGGGTATGTATAAACAGTACTTCTTTGCTTTGCTTCTTTCTGCGGCATCTCAGAATATATTCCTGTATTTCATAGGATGTTCATGGTGTTGTTGATATATATGGTGCTACACATACCATCTCTATCGTTAATACCACACACAGACGTAAGTCTCGCCAATCACGCTAAATCTGGCACATAAATAATACTCTATTTCCATATTCTGTGATCAGTGCATTCCGAACGTTTCCTTAGTTCCGACGATGAGCCGCAACAGGTAACCATATGCGACCATAACACCTTCATGACCACTTTATAACATCTACCATTTATTTCTACCATATATTTCATAGAAAACAGAATCAAATATCCCAGAGTAAGTGTTAATGCAGTTTGCAAAACATAGAAGGCTACTGTTTCATCAAGAAGAATCATTTCTCTTCAGTGTTAGTTTCCATAACAAATGTGGCCTTAATATTAAAATGAACCCTTCGTGGACGACAGCCTCTAGGAGCAGTAAATTCAATAATGGAATGGTATTTAGTCGGAAACCTTTGATCAAAAACGACATGTTCCAGGTTAACTCCAAAATTTGATTCCATACGCTGAAATCTTGTATCCTCAATCATAGCGTTTCTTGTATTATAGGTTCATATTGATAAGTTTAACCCTGACTGGTCTGGCTCACTCGCTGTCGGTGTTATTGGCGTCAATTGTTTAGATAAACTAAATCTTTCCGACACAGCTGTCTCTTCGAGGTTAAACTGTTGTGTCATAGTACATGGTCCATTAATCTATATCAATGGTATCAAGGTATGGTCAGATGCGCGAGTACAATGAAGATATTCTTCACCAACTATCTACCATCCTTCTGTGCCTTGTAGTCCGATGTCAATTTTGGTTGCAACCTTGATGATTTACGGGAACATGATAAGATCGGTGTAGTTTGCGATGAAAATGATTATATTCACATAATAGTAAACGGTGATGACCAGGGCTTTATTGAGCATGAGTTACCCGGTGTGAAATATGCATTATTTGACTTATATGGAAGATGTGAGCAGTTATCGGTCGTTGCTTCCAATCACCGACCAAAACTATTAACTACTAATGATATCTCGGGGCAGAGGAATGGAAATTCTAGAGAGAATATCATGAATAATCGCTCCGTATTACCACAAGGTAGTTCCTCACTTTCCCATGGCGAAAAGCACCTGTTTATCAAGTTACTTTGCTTCGTAGAGAAAGCACCATGTGCCTATGAGTTATGTTGTCGACGGTTTAAGAAGACTTTAGGATTGCCAGGTAAAGGCAAACGTCCGCAGCCTTTTCAATACAGAAATTAGCAGAGGAGTTTCATTTAACTTACAGAACAATATTTCACTGAAAGTATTACGTGTTTCTGCGTCGCTTGTTGCGACGGAAGAAGAGAAAAGACGAACCATTCCACTGAAAAAGAACAAACTTCGCCGGTTGGATGGTGTAAATTCCACTTGAGGTAAAACTTTCACTTGCTGGTATATGAATGAAAAGCAAAAAGAATACTTGATCAATCCCGTAGCTACAATATCCTTGCATGAACAAATGACAACAACGACATTCTGTTTTCCAGACTTTCCCCCAAAGTGGACGCGGAGCAAATATGTTCTTACCATGTGGCTTACATAAGTGTACACGTCGGATCTATAAGAAGAACATTGGACAAAGGCTGTGTACTACCAAGTCGCAAGACAAACATATCAAATACTACAGAGAAAAATAGGATTCTAATTTCACCTGATATTGACCGTTCTGTTACTCTAAGTGACGAGAAAAGTTTCTTGTAAGTAGCATTTCCGGATTTTCTTTCAAAACGAAGCAAGAAATAAACCGATATTTATTTAATATAGAAGAAGACAAAAGTATGAAGTACAGTACTTATTCTATTTTCTAGATTCACTGATACGATCTCATGTAGAAAATGGAGCACACAGTTAGCATTTGAACTGAGAATACCAACAACAAGCTACACTCAGAATCCAACCACCAACAATGGTTGGTATTTAGATACACCTAATAAGGTAGTCCTCGCTGGATTACTGGTGAAAATTGAGGGTAATAGGTAGCACATGGTCGTAGTTACAATGGACATGCACCATTCATTGCTACTGGTTGTGGTGGTAACCATACTTAGTGACCGTTCTAGAATGAATACGAAACCCTTGATACCAGTACAATGAATAACAAACTTCCACCAAAGAATGTTTGATACACACCATTCACTGCGCGTGGTTGTGGTGGCCAATTATTGAAACTGGTGGTGGTGACAGTAGTGGTGATAGTGGTAGGTAATAGTGATGTGAAAACGAATCTTCGATGAAAGGAATTTTTTTAAATGGTAAAATATTTATTTTTATATGAGTTGTAATTAATCCTGTTTTGGTTATTTGCCTTACGGATTTATTATATATGGCGGGCGCACGTGCAAGATAATCCGACAATATTTATCATATATGGGCCAGCTGAGAGGCATTGAAGGTGTGATATTTAATGTATTCACATTCGTCACTCAATATTTAATCATCTTCCGTTGTGATGATGTAACGCTTATCTTGACTTACACAACGTGCTCGAGCGACAATGTGTCATTACTTCTTTAATATCGCTACCATGAACGTCTATTTCTTCGTTCTTTGTGTTTTCTTCTTTCGTGTTGCGTCTTCCGCGGACATTGGCGGTTCTTGTCTGCCTGGTAATCGCCACAAAGCGAAGCCTTCTGCTGAAGGACCTGAATATAAAGCGTGTCGTATATTTAAAGAGAGCTCGTGTTGTACGGCTAATTTCACCAACCAGCTGGCAGTGCCGGTGGTGCAAAAGATTGGTGGATTTTCTTGGAATTTGTGTGGTAACCTGAGTAAACGGTGTCAGGATTTCATGGTAGGTGTTGAGTGTTTCTATAGCTGTTCACCTTATGTGGCTCACTGGCAAGACAAAAATGAAGCACAAGCTTTTAATAATGCACCGGTCTGTGCGGACTACTGTGACAATTGGTACGATGCTTGTAAAGATGATTCAACTTGTGCCAAGAACTGGATGAAGGACTTCAACTTTACTACTTATTATGAAAACTCTTGCAAATCACCTTGCAAGACCTTCAAAGAAACCTTCGCAGATGGCAAGGATTTGTGTGAAAACTTATGGGACGATTCATTCAAATACACCAAGCCTAAAGATGGACTTTGCCTTCATTTTAATTTTACTGGTTCAACAAACCCAAATACTGAAGTTGTGAAAAAGTTATTTGGCGGCGTGAACCATGCAAGTGTTACGAAATTCAGCATAATTCTTTTTGTTATCATAAATACGTTTCTCGTGTTTCCTGTTGTACTTTGAACCACGCTTGATACATGTAGCTAATTGTTTTGATTTAATTTCATGTATACGCCCATAAGTTCGCTTTCAATATTTAAAAATTAATTTATGGTGGTTTAATTTAACGACAGCTGAATTTACTGGGTTTTTCATATTAATTCATGTAAAATACTTGAGATTCCACAAATACGTGTAATAGCGCGAATACTTAATAATAATTATACGGATGGATACAGGGCTTTTTCTCAATCTCAAGAAACATTTTGTAAGTTTTGTATATCTGCCAGGAGAATATTCTTCAATTGTTGCCTCCTTTGAAAGAATTTGATGAATCGTGAATATCATGAATATCATGTGATAAATAATACTCTATTTCATCTGGGGAAGTTTTTTGTGGATTAGAATGTCTTAAAGATATTTATTAACTTCTCAAACTATGAAAGCTTTGACGGAGAAACTGGCAGACTAATTTAGTGCCTTCACTTCGTTCGGGGTTTAATAGTACGCATGCCGTTTTTCAATTAACCTTCGTGCGCATGCGTTGTAGGTGCTTTTCATTCAACGATGCCCTTATTTGGTATTAAGAACCGGAAAATTTGTGACGTATCATAATCGTCGTGTTGTGATTGGTTTAGAATTACGGCCACAATGAATGCTGGACAGGCAGGTGGTAGCGCGTCTTTTGGTAACACGAGTCAAGCCTTCCTTTCTCAATATTAGCAGCGTTTGTGTATCTTCCAAGATTTCTACCAAATAAACGATCAGGATGAGTCGTGATAGAGGACACCGTGTATTTGTTGGCCGCCTGAGTCATCGTGCTAGCGAAAGAGATGTAGAAAAGTTCTTCAAAGGCTACGGAAGAATACGTGAAATCAATATGAAAAGTGGCTTTTCTTTCATTGTGAGTCGATATTTAAACAACACGTACATATTCCTTTCTTCTCTCATATTCTTGTCCAACCTTTGCTCAGATTCACTCTTTGTATGTAGTTGAAAGCTTTAAAGCTATGCTTGAAAACGGCGATGTGATGCGAGATTTCCAAACAATAATACCAACATATCGTTCTTTTCTGTTTGTTGATGCAAATATGCCACGTCTTCTTAGGAATTTGATGAATACAGAGACGCAGATGATGCCGTCCATGATCTCAATAACAAAGAGTTGTTAGGAGAAAGGTATTGACTACAAATGTGTATGAAATATGATGCATCCAAAATTGATCTCTGTTCAAACGTGTCTTCATGGCATATCAACGATCTTTCCTCAAGTTGACTTGAAGTATGTCTCCTCGTTTTAAGAGTAACCGTTGAGCATGCGAGACCAACCAGACCAAGTTACCGAAGTGGTGGTGGTGGTGGAGGTAGTGGTGGTGGTGGTGGTAGAGATGGTTACCGCAGAGATTATGGTGGTGGTGGCAGAGGTGGTGGTGGTGGTTTCACATTCCGTGAGAAGTATGGTTCACCATACAATACAGAACACAGCATCCTGGTGGAGAATCTATCATCCAGAGCCCAATGGCAGGTATGGTATTGATAACATCCAGTCTTTGTCATCACTGAAGAATGTTTCATTAATGGAATTTGGGGTAGCAAAATGGAAGATGTCATTTCAAGAACTATTTAATACTTGTGCAAACAATTCAGCAAATTTTGTTTTCTACTGAAAATTAGGTGTTAAGTGGTTAGTTGGTCGCATGGTTAAACATAAATTGGCTATTTTTGGCTTTAAATTGGCCGTTTTTTGGTTGTGTTGGTTACAAAAATAATACAATGGTTTTGCCTGCGAAGTGAAACTGGCAAAGTTTCTTTGGACTGGGTTATCATCTAAGATAATTGGCAATGAGAACCTATTTCGGGCTTCCTTGGCATACCTTTTGTCTTGGGTCTAGCATGGGTGCTATCTAAACTCTGTCATGAATGGTTAATATACATTGGACAGTGGTAGCTTATAACATAGCGTTCTAGGGTTTGGTTATTTTATCTTGCAGGTAAAATATATATATTGAAAATAGTTTTGTTTGTGCTCACTTTGCTTATAAATGAAAGTTACCTGGTAAAACTATTGCCCCAACTCAGTATTCACCTCATTCGGGTATTTAGGACTTGAAAGATTACTTCAGACAAGTTGGTGAAGTTACTTTCACACAGTGCCACAAAGATTGTCCTGGGGAGGGGTGAGTGGTGGTATTCGGTGCAGAACCAGTTGTGGGAATCCATTTTCTCAAAGTTGGTAATTGTATTTCACAGAATTGTTGATTTCGCTTGTGCTAATGATATGAAGAAGGCGTTGGAAAGATTAGATGGCTCTGATTTCATGGGAAGAAAACTTAAATTATCAAGGGTAAAGGAATTGTTGTCATAGTGACAGTAGTAGGCGGTTGTTTGATAATTTTTCCATGGTTATAGAATTATCGCACAGGTGGTGGTAAGAGACGTCGTTCCCGGTCACCAAGAAGGTACTGGTAATTGTATCAACACTATGGTGTCTTAAACAAGGTGTAACCAAGTTGACATTCTCTCTCAGATCATATTCTCCCCGACGCAGTTATTCACAGTCTCCAAGAAGATCTCGTTCAAAATCTCGATCAGGTTCTCGTTCGCCAGCACGAAGAAGATCAAATAGTGGTTCTCCTCGACAATCACCAGCCAGATCTCCACGGCAGTCACCTGCAAGATCACCATCTCCAAGCCAGAATCAAATAGAGCAGGCTGCAGACTAGCATTTGTGTATATTTTGTGGAGTTTTTATGCACAGCTTTTTCCAAAGCATTTTGTCCACCATACAAATCCAGAAGCAAAAATGGTCCTGTTTTTTTGTGTCTTGCCTTGTATAATTTTACATAACAAATAAATAAATAAATAAACTTTTATCACTCTTGGAGAGGAAAAAATAATTGGCCATATATATGCAGATGAGTAAAGAATTTAGCTTTCTGTTTCCACACTTCTTTGTCGGGGTATCACCGCTTACAGTGGTCGGCGTGCTTGCTAATAATTGGTCGAGAAAGTACCAGTAATTAGTGACGTCACAGTGCTACGTTTACTGACGTCATAATGTGTAATTATGACGTTTTAGAGGTGTTGCAGGCTCGTTTTAAAATTAAGATTTCTTTAGATCATAAC
>FXAL01068808.1:0-10638 GCA_900177555.1 Renilla reniformis
ATTGTTGTAGTACTCGTATAAATAATCGGATCAGCACCTTGTCGAAATAATTCCAATTGTTTATCCGCGTAAGGTTGCATCGAAGGTTTGAAGATCGTGGTTGGTGCAACAGTTGGTGTACCATAACTCACAGCTGCGAGATGTGGTCCCCTGCAAATGATGGGCGTGGTTTAATGGTAAGCGCGCAAGATAGAGATTCAAGTGAAACTATTATTACTTACTTCCGAGGTCTCCCATTTGGAAATGGTGGTATAACGACCACAGGCACGTGACCAGGACGTCGTAACTCTTTCACCATCTCAACATACGACATGGTTGCTACTGGATTACCAAAGATCTAAGGTTACAGATCAAAGTTAGATAACGAGTCATGAAATTAATAATCTTTTCAAATAGACTGGATTAACCTCGACTAAACGAGAATGTTGTTTTAAACCAGCCAACTGCGCCAGACCATTAGGTTCTACTTCAACTACCATACCCTCGTTATGAACATTGAAACCAAGTTGACTTGAATTGATGCGACGTAGTATCATGGAGACGGTCTGTGATTTGAAAAACAGCGCGTTCAATATCAGCATCTTAACACTGCAATCATTATATTTGTACCTGGCAACCAATGGTGACCCGTTCTAATCTTCTTACTATACTCGGGATATCTTCGGGACATGGTAAGTGCAATACTAAACAATCACCGCCACCATGAAACAACTTGAGCCTGAAAATCACACGATTGAGTTAACCAAGCAAAAAAATAAAATACCTTCCACATTTTCGTATTTGGAAGTGCTGGAATACACAGCAACCAATCAGTGCAGACTAACTTTTTTGACATTGGCGTCCAACCAATAATAGCTTTGCATGGTATATAGAAAATAGCTTCCTATAGAAGAAAAGAACTCAATCAATCAATTATATTCCACCAGGAAGTCCAGAAATTTTTTCCCGAAATCCTAAACTCATTAGGAAACATCATTACTAAGATCATTTCTGAATTCCGGTCAGAAATATGTAATTAACATTAAAAGATATTTTAACATGTATTACCCTTGTTGATTTGTCAATCAAAACAAACGATTCAATCGAAAGAATCAATAAACATGCAATCATAGTTGTGTTCCTTGTATCCTCAACCTACGAGAAAAAATCAGAATATTTAAAAAAAAGTGTAAAAAATGCATTGAATATGTCGTATCGTTTTATAACCTCGACATCCCAGCAGAGACCTCCCCCGGACAGGATTTCAGGATTAATATTCGGATGAACTTTCTCTTTTTTCTTAGAACCCAAAGAAAACATCCCTGAAAAGCGCAACAGCGTCAGAGTATGGTGAACGCATTTTATGCAAATGAAGTGACAACGCACCGAACTTGGCCCCAGTTTCAACTGTACTATTACTGACGTAATTACTGACTAAATCTTTGAGATATTCATGTCTTGTGCGTACAGCCATAGCACGAAACTTCTGTGATTTATGAGCAGCATTCTCAGCGTTGATTACTGAAGAAATAAAGACGCTTTAGTATATCTAAGTATTCCACTGTAAAGTGTTCTCGGTTGCTTTATGATATCATATCATGTTGCGCCTTCTTTGATATCACTTAACCTGATTGTCATTTCACTTTGTACAAGTGTTAACAGCTAAGTAAACATCCCTGTTTAAGTGAAGCAGTATAAAATAAGTCCGCACTAGCTTGGAGATGAACGACGCCAAAGTACTAATCGTTTTTTTTTCGCGGAAAAATCTCAGAATGATTATCAAAGAGAGAGAGTAGCGTGAATTAATTTGGAGAAAATTAAAAGCAATGACTATCATTGGTCAAGTGAGGTTACAGATGTGCTAGCCATGAACGACGTTATCATAACATCAAGTAAAGATTATATATGATATATATCCACTTACATTTCGTGATTAAAAATAATTCAAACTCATTCTTATTCGTAAATACACCATTAGCAGGAATGGGTGGACCAAATGCCGGAACATCTTTTGATCTACTAACTGAAACCCTGGAGAACAGGCGATAAATAATCTTATCATTTATCATATCACTAATATAGCGTAAAATACACGTCTCTTACTGGTATCTCGTGTTCATTGTACAAGGTTCAAATACTTGTACTAAGATAAACACGTGCTGGAAATGTGATCTGATATTTTTCGGTGTAAACGGTAAAGCCCCTGGTTCTTGGAATACGATGGTGACAATGTCGTTACCAATATGACGTTTACGTAGGAGCTATGGTGAAATAGAGGTACCATTATATGGTTATGTGAATGGTTGAAGCATGGTTACATCACCATACCTGCTGGCGATTATTTGGTGTCCATGGTAACATTGTTGAAACATGAAACATGATCTCTCTGCCGCGAAATTTCCGATACAATGAATACACTCCCGTCGAATCATCTATTTATGGCGTGGAAAAAAATATCAGTTCCATTCCGTTTCCGTTTATATATTGATCAGGACTCACTTCTGTTGTCCAACTGTGCCCTGTAACCTTCAAAACCTTTTAAAGCAACACGTTCGCCAATAATTTCCATAAATTCTTCAAACGCCGGCCCAGCCTCCTCTGGAAACACAACATATCGCGTATGTATGGTAATATTCAATTTCACCTACATGCATGAACAAACAACACAATAAGCCAGCCAATTGTTGGGCGTACCTACCATTAGTACCAACCCTCACCCAATAGGTTTCGCGCGCGACATGCGCGCAAAATTGAACCGCGCAAATTATGCGTAAAACGCAACTTTACCGTTATTATACATTTCCTCTTCAGTGCTTTGACCAGATTTACAATATAATATACCAATTTTATGTTGGCGCGTTACCTGATTAACATAAAACAATTACATATAGATACGTAGAAAAAAGGCGCAAACATGATTCAATAAAATAACATTTACCCCTTGTTCATCTAGTTTCAAGAGTATTTCAGGCACTTTTGGACTTGCAGTAGCTAGTCTAAGACAACTAACATTAATTTCTGGACAAACATAATCTAAGATGTCTTTGGGTGGTAATCCGCGACCAGTACCATGACGTGATGTTGATGGTATACAGTCTTCTAAGACACTACCACGTAACGTCTCCATCTAACACACAATGTCAATCTTAGAAACCCTCAGCATGGTTTTTGGAGGTGACGTATACATACCTCACTAGTACGGACAATGACATGGTACTCATATTGACTTAGAGGGCCATCTTCGTCATTATAAAATATATTTTTAACAGATGTTTTTTCTCTCCGATATGAAATAGCAACAGCGCCAAATCTCTCATCTTCCCCAAGATAGTTATAATGTTCTATTATCAAGTAGACAAGAAAGCTCAGTATGGCTGACAGCAATTGTGGCTTAAATGACACATAAACATGCAATGTGGTGCCAATGCATTGTTCAAGTCTATTCTATAATTCATAACTTATTGATTGCTTATTGCATATTACATGGGTTTTTGATCCTATCAAAGAACAGGGCTTACGTTCTACATGACAATTATCCCTCCTTGATTTTTAATTGATTCTAGTGATCATAGAACCACACACTTTCATTCCATAATGCATTCAGCTCCCACTGTCTTGCATTACATAATGCATTACTAAGCAGTATTTCTTAGAACCTAATTGGGTTGGGGGCATTCATTGATGTCTTGATAAAATGTAGGTTGCATACCTTGATCAAGGAAATCTTGTCGGTAATAGAAAGCTCCATGATCAACATGTTCAAATATCTTTTTATCATCTTCAATACTACACAAGTCATTTGTCTCTTCTTGCTCCGAAGTGGAATCAAAGACTGTCACCCCTGTTGCACTGAATATCTGACCGCGGCGCACTGAATCATATGCCGTCAACACAACATCTAATGTAGAATGTCTTTTCTCTGTACTAGTTTTGTTATTAAGTGCTTTATAAGAGGAATTATAACGGAATGCACCAAAGATCTCATCTTGTTCCCCTCCTAGTTCATTACGAAAGAATGGGCAAGACTCAACTAGTTCATTACTCTTATGATCACCTTCCTCATTCTCTTTCTCTCCTTCAGGACTCGATTCACCATCATTTGCTTTATTTTTATCTGCAATCACAGCAGCAGTTTCGCGGCCAGACGCAGCAGATGCTCCTGTTATAGTGTTCTTCCATCTTGACACATCGCCATTTCGTTGTCTGTTATCCGCTATGCTTTCAAAATCAAAAGCAGCACTTTGTACATCATAATGTGCGAATGCTTTGCGAGGTTTTTCCCAATCCCGTTCCCCAATAACACCTTTTTCATCCGATTTAGTTTTACGAGCAGAATTGGCCTTTAAAGAGCCTTTTCGTTTAAGATTCAAATAGGATTTCTTGTCAGTTGAGGGACTGGCGGTTCCGGAATGCAACGGTGATTTAAAAAGCTTTCTTCCCGAATCAGTTTGATCATGTACTTTCTTTGAGGACGTCAAAACGTTTAGTTTCTGTTCTATAAGACTTGCATTTTCAAAACGTTGAATTAAAGCGAAAAAATTATCACCAGACGTCGGCCTTTCGGCGGTCGGTTCTTCTGGCAAGTTATTAATTCTGAATGAAGGAGGTAAAAAGTTCTGACTCGTGTCACTATTACTTCTTACATGATAGAAATCCTGCGTTGGCATAATGTTGTTTATAGATCCTGTACTTTTCCTTGTTTCCTCGTCTTTGTCATAGCGTAATAAATTCGAGACTCCCTTCTCGTTACCTTGGGCGAAACGATTATCAACAACAAAAGATGTTGGGAAATCAACAAGATTGTCTATCTGTTCATCGCCATTATATACAACACCTTGTCGTTTGGATGAGACGTTTTTCCGCTCTTGTTCTGTCTTCGACATCTCCACAAGCATTATTTGACACGAGTTGTTTAATAATATAAGATTTCTGCTCAACTTTTTGAATTGTTAGCCACCGTAGGACGCCTTCTTGTAAAATACTACATCAAGTCTGTCAACTCAATCGCTGTTTCCCTCATAATTTCGATCAACGTTGACAAATCGTTCAGATGCTATTGTATATTTGCAAATCAAAGCTATAAATACAAAGGTGCTGTCTCGTCAACTTCTAAGACAGAGTAACAATACACAGAACAACACGGTTTTTTGCCAACGCGATTTCTGGTCCAAATGTACAACTGGATTATGTTACAACTAGACAACAAAAAAAATCAACATTCAATCATCATCGGCGTGATATCTTTGGCTATTAAACGGTATTATATAGTAGTTTTCTATTACAAAGAAAACTCACCTGATTATTATGTGAATTCTTATACAAGACAGACAGCGTTCAGTCGTAAACATTGAACAATAATGATACGATTGTTACTTTTCATTCATTAATTGCAATACATTTTCATTGATTTTCCCAACTTGACTCGTGTGTGTGTGAAATGAAGCGTTTTGTTGACAGTCACTACTACAATCTTGTATAAATATTCCTGATTGTGACAAACTCTTCTTCATAAACACAATATTAACATATACACATTGAATACAAACATACAACTACGGACAAATAATATAATAAAACACAAGTGTTTTCACAATCTTTTTCTTGATGTTTGTAAACCTACGTCTTCGTCAGTGAGTTGTCTTGGCAAATAAGTAGTGGTTTTCCGGAACGTAGGATGTATAAAAGGAATATTCTGAAATAAAAAAATTCCAAGCTTGCCAAAATGCTAATTGTGTAATCGGAAGAGCCTCGGCACATGATCGGAACACGGGGAAAAGCGCAATAGATGACGTCACAACACAGGGAAACTCCCAAAGTGGATAGTAATATGTTGGTCCTCCGTGGTTGGTATCTATAAAAGGTGATGAAAATAAAACCAAACACACAATTATGAATGTAAATATATACACTTTTATTATGAAAAAAATAAGTTAAAATAACTGTGGTATTTGTACAAATTTTACGATTTTATCGCGTAAAAGAGGAGTTAAAATGTTAAAAACTATTATTTAGCTGTTCGCGAGTCCTGCTTGTAAAATACTTGAAAGTAAGATTTTATCCTGCAAAGCATGATCGACTTCTTTTTCATCAATTTTTAGCGAAACCTGCATAAGAAAAGAACAATTAATCTCAAAAATAAAGGAATGAGTATGGTTGTAATTGGGAAATAAATACCTTTGTCATTCTCGTTTCTTTTGCTCTTTTCATGCAAAGAATTCCTCTACTTTCCAAGAGATTACACAATGCTAAACAATCTTCTTGACTGATTTGTGATACTTGACGTCTTTTGCAAATGTTACAATATGTCTCGTGCAGCTAAGTGGAATGGAAGAAAATTATGCAATTAGAAAAAAACATGTTATCACTACGGAGCATGCGCAGTTGTTGAAAACCAAGCCCACAAAGCATGCAGGGTCATGGTCACCTCGTGTTCAAAGGACGAAATATTTATTTATTTTCAAAACTTTTATCGTATTTTAAACCGATTTTAAGCGCAAAATTCATCCGCAGCAAAGTCCTACGTTGAAAACAAAAGCTGGAAAACAATGGTATGTATTTTTTGTGTGTGGAAATACAATAGTTTGCTTACTTGACCGACGGGAATTTCACGCAGTTTTGTCTCCTTCTGCATCAAAAGTATTGTACAAATTAATAACTTTTGTTGCAACGGTATTGTTGGTTGTTCTGCGCCAGATGAACTCATAATCCTTGAACCATATACTTCTGCAATAACCCTGGATACATGAGCAATTGTCACTTTTTTTGTAACAACTTTCTTAGGTGACGGCGCTACAAATAAAAATGTTGACATTATCATAATCATTATGGTTTATCAAGGTATGGAATATTGGCTAAGGCTAAACAGCTAGCACATAGGTAGAAATATTTTTATGATATGGTCAAACTTACTAGCTTCAATTGGTTTCAGAACTTGTTGTTTCCTAACTTCTGCTTCTACCACTTCCACAGCTCTTCTACAAATATCCAACGCTTTGCGCATGTCGCCCGATACTGCAGCTATTTTGCGAGCACAAAATTGAATGGCGCTTATATCTAGAATACTTGAACCCTCAATCTGTAAACACAAACAAAACGCTCAATTAGTATTCACAGGGAAATAAAATGAGCGACACTTGAAAAAAAACAATCGTGCATACCTCACTGAGTCTGGCTGTTAAAATTTTGACAATCTCATCTTTTGCATACGGAGAGAAATGAAGTAACTTTGGCTTACAATCTCCTCTTAGTTGTAATCTTGGTAAAACACGATCTGTCAAGTCCAGGGCATTGGCAATTCCTTTAAGAAAACTTGTTAAAAACAAAGTCTTAAATGCGACAACCACAAAATATTCTGCCCTACCAATCAAAATAAGTTGAGAAGATGGTAGAGACGGCCATTCAAACATGGTATATAACACCTCTTGGTTTTTACTTTCAAGTTGATCAATTTCGTCTAACACCAATATCCTATATGTATATGGATAAATAAATGACGGAAACTATTTGTCTGAGATGGAAAACAAGTTTGATATATGCTTACAATTGAGTTCCCTTGGATGTGAATTTCTTTTCCAAGAACTTCTGTGCTTCTTTATTAGTCAACTTATCCCAACCAGTTAATTCTTCTGCGATTTTAGAGAATATTCTGTGTGATTGACTCATGTTCATACAATTGATAAACTTCACTTTATGATTCAATCCTTTTTTCTACAATCAATGAAAAACATTTTAAACCACACTTTTTAAACCACAAACTAAACATAGATATGTCTACCTGCATTTTCTCTAATATATGTGTCAAACAAGCAGTCTTGCCAGTTCCTGGAGCACCAGAGATGTATAAACTACCAGGTCTCTTGTTTGCAACATGGTATTTCAAAAACCCATCTATCTGTTTTATTTCACTTTCACGACACAATAAATTACTAGGTATTGATGAGTGGAGAACATGCTTGGCTTCTTTATACAAGTGGGCTATACATAAATACATTAATATATTATCAGTTCAAGTTTTTAAATAGCATTGAAGGATGGAGCAATTCATAACTCACCATCTTGAGTTCCTAGGCATAACATTTGTCTGCTTGGTGTCAATGAATTCTCAGTTGAAGAACTAGTTCTTGGATTAGATGTTGAACCTCTCTTTTCTAGGAATTAACAGACAATGTTGAACATCAGCTATTATTTTGCAAAAAGATAAGTTCTATGTGAACGTCATACTAGTTGAGAATGTTTTCTTCAGTATTTGTTTAGCCAACTGAGCTTTCTCGGTAGTACTAGAACGTCTTCTTTTCCCAAGTGATTTAGGTGGTGGGGTGATAGAAGTACTATTAGTCCCCATTTTGGCTGCATAAGCAATATGGATGTTAGTATATCACCATCATATAGCATGGTACGGATGTCAGCCATATGTTGTATTTTACCTGGACTAAGGGCTACTGGACTACCATGCAGAAACACAGTATCACTGGATGTTTTTCGAGGACTATGTACAATAACATCAATACAAGGAGTTTTCATGCTGGTTTTTAATGGTGATTTTGCCACACTTCTATTGCCTCGGTCACGTAATGGGTAGGTTTTCACTGGTGTCACATGATTGTTGTTCTCTGTATACAAAATGAATCTTACTTAGAGAGGAACATCATTCATAAATCATTCAATATCGAGTTTACTTAATATTTGAGTTTTAAAATCATGAAAGTTTTAATATGCAAATATTTCCCGCCTGTTCTATGTGTGATCTGCTTCAAATATGAATGTATAATGAGGTTGTTAGCATGTGTGAAATTTTAGGATTTTCTGCACGTATCGCTGGAAACTACGGCAATATTTCACCCAATTAATATAGATATATCAATATCCTTCAGTTCGCGTAATCATAGGATAGCAAAAAAGCCGTTTTTAGCTGTAGATTACCAATTTCACATTACTTCCTGTTGGTGGAGTCGTCTAAAGCACTGGCTGAATTGAATATATATATATATTTGAAACGATGGCGGGTTCATTTCGATCAAGTTATTTCACGATTATCACATAGTTGATGTTTTATATACCTTTATTTTCCTCATCGTCATCTTCATAGCTTAAAATACGCCGAGTTCCTCGACTTATCTCATTTTCTTTGTCTGCTGACGGTGTTTGCACGACATATCCACTACTTGTTCGCTTCTTCTTCGCTGGAGAAGGCGTGCATTTCTCTGGAGATTCAGCTCCTAATATGAACAATATCATCTGTACAAATCTATTGAAACTTCCTTCATGGTAGTGCAGAGATCGGCTACTGTATATGTTAGAAAAATTCGGCTGTGCATAATTTTTGTTTGTACAAATTCTCGGGAAGTATGATCGCGATTTCTACCGTGAATATATTCCGATCGCGATGTATTTAAGACTGTTCTAGTATCGTATGTATACAGGTGTGATACAGTGTGCAAACGTTGGAAAGTTACTACGATTACCTGTTATTTTATCACGACAAGAACGAGTCAGCGTCGTAATACAACACATCTTGGTGGAATCTTGTAGGTCATCATCATCAACGTTGATCTCTTGTTTACAGTGTGCCTTCGCTTTACGACGAGGGAAAGCAATTCTTTGTTGACTCCTTGTCTTCACCATTATCAAATAAGGTTAAAAATCTTGGATAAAAATCCCGCTTGTGTTCGCTGAGCGTTCTAATGGAATATGGCGCTCTTTAAAAATATTCGCGCAACTAAATACGAAAATACCGCGAAGTGGCGTTGTTTAACCAATCAGAATACAGCAGTCCCGGTCCAGTGAATTAATGACTATTTTGGGTGGGGTAGGTTAATACCATATTAATTCATTGATTTATCATGCAAATACGTCACGGCACAATATAGTCATCAAGTGTATTTACAATATGTAAATTTGAGCAAAAAGTCCTTCAGAAAAACTTTAATTGCAAATAAGGATTTTGTAAATTACTATCACAAAATGACCATACATTATTTAACACCATTAAGGATGGTACTACCTCTGAACAAAACTAAATAGACCAGACCAAACTTCACTAGTTGATGTTGGTCAAAAAAATTATGAAGGGAAAATGAGAATTCTTTAATTTATTTATTAAAATTTTAACTTGTATTATATACAACTTTTTTTGAATGCTTGGCATTTAATGTTCGTCAACTTGATGTGGCTTTTTTACTATGTAAAGAATATGGTATTCTTGCAACTCTCTCTGTGATATATTCTAAACCTCTGCGGGCCTAATAGAACAAATTAAATGGTATTTAGATGAAGATAACACACCTTCATTTTCACCATTCTCACTGAAGTTTATACCTTATCAATATTCTTTTTATATCTTTCAATACCAAATGCTTCAATGGCTCTTGCAAGACCAAATACATTTGAATATACCCATGCTTCTTTCCGGCATTCTGTCCTGTATAATATACAACATAAGATATGGTTAGTGTCACAATAAATGCATGGTAGAAGTACCATATATCATACCATTGGTTGTTATTCGGGGAAACAGTATAGGTGCATTTTTCTTCAACAACCATCAAAGATGTTAAAAATATATTACGACAATAAGTTGTCATGGTTTTTTGCTTCGGGTCTACAACAGATTCTTCAATGATACATGCTGAAGTAACACCTTTTCCAACAATCTATGAAAAC
>FXAL01069317.1:0-11375 GCA_900177555.1 Renilla reniformis
CAATAAATCGTTTCACCAATGTTGGGACACATGGCCAATTAGAATCAACCAACAGATCCTGAAAATAATTACCAATAAGCGTGGCCACAGAAGAGGAAATTAACAGGGACCAGTTGTTCAAATCCTTGATTAGTTAATCCTGGATTGGTGGAAAATTTGCAAGGAAAATTCTAGAGAATGCTTTTTTGAAATATTTTTGTTTTTCTTTAAAAAAAATGAATATGTATTGTATGTGATGTTGTATTACCACGTCAAGTTCTAGTGAAAACTACCAGTTACAAACACAACAATTAAACAGTGGATCAACTTTTAAGCATGGGTTAGCACTAATCTGCCTTTGAACAACTGAGCCCAGAAGGTCACGCAATACTGCAACTTGTCAAATTTCCATGCAAATTTATGCAATTTAATGGCCAGAATAATGGTGCAACAGCAAACGCAACACTTCCAATTGGCAACGAATCGACGGACCAGAACCTGTATATTGAAGATACGTAATGCGACATGCGCGAGGAGAAAAACTTCAAAGATTCCGACTCCAGTGTCAGGCATCAATCATGAATAGGGAGATTTTTTCAAATTTGGTTCCAGGAACGATCAACAAGCAACGTTCTTAAAATTCAAATGTTTTGTTTATTGAAAGCGTTGGTTGACCAAATTATATCACATTAGATATTTCAAGTACCCATATCGTCTGCCGAGATCTATATAGATTGCGAAATAGCGGAAAACTTGGTTATACAAGTCCTAGATTGGATTTTGATTTAAATGAATAGTTTTTTCGTCTTATCACAGCCATTTACAACCCGTTGTTGCGCCAAAAACATCACATATTATATTTTATTTGAAGTAAATTACATTCCTATGTCTCATGCCGGGGCAAAAGCACTTTAGCGGACACAAACCCTGTCGCTGTCAAACATCGCGGGCTCGTTGAACTGTTTCCTCGCGAATTCAATTTCGTAATGCCACTCGTTAATGAATAAATAAAAAGTAAATCAATCTCACAAAAAATATAAGAACGAGGAAATTCCATATAATACCAAGGCAAAGGGTCGAATTGATCCTCTTTTTTTTTGACTTCAGTGCCGTATTTAATTCGTTTGAATTCACCAATCTGTGCCCGCGATCTTTAGTAACCTGGTCAGCACCACGCTTGTGTCCGCTAAAGTGTATTCTAGCCCCCAGGCCCCCACCATTACCACGGATATTGTGATTGTATAACCTGTCTGAATGAATCTGTCTAGATCTCACAGGCGATAGAAGCACTTCAACTAGCATTAACATAATATAAAATCACAGAATTTAATCGTTAAAAGATGAAATATTGTTATGCGTCAGTTTATTTCGCTTGAGATGAAAGGTTTTGAAGAACGAGACAATTATATAATTATACGGATTTGAGTAAAAAAACAAGATATTCAAAAAATTTTGGTTACAAAATGGACGGGTATTCTACAATTTAGCTAAATCATTTAAATTTTAGAGGAATCAACTTGTCGCAATAGTTTACTCATTCTATTATTCATTATTTAAATACTGTTTACCTGGTCATACGTAGGCGCCCATTGATCGTATAATGCTTGTATTTGTTCCCGTGTTCCATCACGAAACAAATAAACCTGCTTTTCTATATTTTCTTTAGCCATTGAAGGTCTTTGATGTTTGTTGTTTCCTCCACACGCGGCTAACACGAGTGATTACTTAACTCACAAGTCACCCATCACATCAAACAGGAAATGAAAAACGGTTTAAAATATGCAGATTATCTTAGCAACTGTATCAAAATAGGATGTTTGCAATTATCAAGCTGCGTCGAATTTCGTTTTTGAACGGCATGATAAGATAAACATGCAAACTTTGACCATGAAAATGATTCCAAATTGTTTAATGTTTAATTCGTAAAATATTGATAATTATTTTTTTTAAGAATCGTGAGACTCTTTCAGATGTGCACCGCGTATATTTCTGTTTGTATAAATTTTATTACCCGTGACGTCACGTAGTATATTTACATGTGACGCTTGAACGTTTTGCACGCAATGTTCACGCACCTTCATTTCCACGTGTCATTGTATTCATACAATGTAAAGTAACATATCTCAAACTCATGGTTGAATTAATATAGTTACTTTATAAATGTTTATAGCTGATTTTGCGGCCGATTTAATAAAACAATGAACGTGTGATCAATGAGCCGTGTAGAATCAATTGCATAAAATTAACTGAACAATCATAAGCTGCTCACGAGCTTCCCCTATTACCATTGTTTCGGGTTTGTTTGAAAAGCTACAAACTATTAGACAATAGTCATTTAAGGGACAATGTCAACATTGTGTTCTTGATGTCTCAACGTGGCCGCGATGCCGTCGCTATGGTAACTTACTTGGCAGGAAGGTGAATGGTGAATACCCATGTTCTGTGTGATGATTTCCTTTTCAAATTATATTCAATTCTATCAATTTTGAGAAATGTGACAAGCAGAACTTGAATATATGAATATACACCCCCCCCCAAATCAGCGTTGTGGACGGTCCTGCCAAGCTGTGGAAGATTTTGGATCATTCAACTACTTCCAGATGTTTCAGTTTGTTTATATCTGTTTTTCAATAAATCGGAATACGTCCAGAGGCCACTTGCGTCATGAAATAACTAAAGAAAATAACCTATTCAGATATAGTCTTATTCAGTATTTAGATTATTTCAAGATGATTCTCGACATATTTAGTTAATGCAAAATATCTTCGTTTTTTGGTTTGGGCTCATGAGTGAGTATTCTTTACTTTTCATTTTTTCTCCGTCAAGTTTAACACTGAAAAAACTATGAAGACAAACTACATATATTGGGAATCACCTGAAATATTCAAAATAATCCACAAGGTGGTATGGGAACTTTAATCAATGAATCAAAATGAAATGAAAAAAAATATTCGAAAAAAGAATATTACCTTAGTATTCCATTTTTCTCCTTTTTCTTTTCTCTCCCGGGCTTCAGCTCTTTGCCTTTCCTCAAGCTATTTGATAAGGTTTTTAAATATAACATGTTTGACAGCTTACAGTTTTTTTCAATGAACAAAATTCACGTTGTGTCATGAAATAACATCCTGAGGTTTTCAGGATACCCAGATATGCGATTTCTATTGGATAACAGGTATTTAGGAAAAACAAGTATCGTGCTTGCATTGTACGATAAAGGCAACATAGTGGTGTTACAAGAAAATGTGTAAAATACGAGATATGAAGTGGTTTACGCTTGACTAGCATTCTCCAATATTTTTATATTTCCCCGACTTCACAAAGTAAAAAGCCCAGGTATAAGCATTTCTCGTCGCAATGTGACAAGTCTGGGTACAAGATGGATATTTAAAAATATAAATTAAAGAATAAAGAAGCTCACCTTATGTTTTGCTGCTGTAGCACTGTCGACGTCATTGTCTTTTAACGCGCTGGTCACATCTCTCCATAACCTGAAATCATATGATCCATTGTAATGTTAACTGCATTTGCTACGATGCGAAACTTGAATAAAATTACCTGCGCGATTCATATTCTCCTTGTTTATCTAATGGTGTCACACGCTTTTTCACCACAGGCATGGTTTTGGTATCAATAAATACTTCTGTTGCCTATAATTGGATACTACATATAAAGCTATATTTCATCAGAAAAATCTGTCGATAACGGCTTTCTCACGAAATTAATGGCTTGGTATTGGGTTCCTGGCAAAACTTATAAGACACACTTGTCAAAAGATGTCAAAATAATTTTTTTATGGATTAGGAACGTGAGAGTCTATGGTGAAAAACTCGCATGCATCAAACATTACTACTACATAAAAACCTCTGTGTTATCCTTTGGATCTTTACAGTACATCACTCCGTTCCATTCACCGCTGATCGACAGAAATGGTTTCTTTTCTCCAGGTGCCCTAAAAATTGCGCAAAATACGGTTCAAACGAAATGGAAAAGCGGTAATTTCCATTAGGCGAACTCACATTATATCAGCCGAGACTCGATGTTTCTTCCCTCCGTAAAATGGCTGAAAAAAGAGAGCGGAGATTTAATTTGATGTTTGTCATGTTACCATAATTTTACTTACTTTACAGTGAAAATGAATGGTTGCGTTGTAACCAGTTTGGGCGCAAGTAATAGACGTTTGTCCACCAAGTTCCATCCACGGCACCGTTAGTATAGATCTATGTCAGTTAAGAGCAATGGGAGATTTTTAATACAATCTCATTATGAAATTGGTACGTGATAAGGGAAAATTTATATTTCCACTGGTAGATTGGGGAAGGTGGCGGGTGCCCTGACGGTCACGTTGCATCTCTATTCAAGTGAACCCACCCTATCTTGGTCTCTTTGACGTACTGCTGCGCTTTCCACCGGCGCAACAAGCTTTCTCGTCTGGGATAGAACTATACTTACTAATACAGGGGCAATAGTGTTACTATTACAGGGGTTTCCCACATCTGAAAATTACTTTTTCGAATTTCACCGCCGGCCACCACCCCATTTAAAACACATTCCCAATCTGCCGTGGTTATAATCGCGAGTTTACCACACAATATGTAACTATACCTTCCATAGCCATTAGGAAACGTGACTACATATTCTTCATTGTAAGGTAAAACAGAAATGCAAGCTGTAAAAAAATTATAATGTTGAGCTCCAATTTGTAATATATCATATCGATAGACCATCATCAGTGTTTAGGTCATGCAGTCTCGATGAATTTTGTTCTCCTGGTGGTTCTATTCTCTTTTTCTTTTTGCGAATGGTACTTTATAGATGATTGTAGATGATTAAATTTATACGTGCTAAACGTAATGATGATTTTTCTTGGTTTTACTGTGCATAGTTTAAAATGTTGTGAATAGCGCAAGTAAAATAAGTTATAATTCAAGTCATAAATGTAATTATTTCGACATTATTTCTTCATTAAAGTCGGACAATATAACAACGATAATAATTGTGTTTGTTATTACCTTGTCCACACATTTCCACGCCGATGGAGAGACCTAAAAATTTCGATTTTGTCCAAATGTGACCATTGAAATAAATATTCTTGTTTTGATGTTCACCATAAAATGCTGAAACTAGAAACATGGGAAACAGTGATTATTAAAAATGCTGAAAATGAAAGAAGATGGCGACGTGCAAAAATAAGATTGAATTAAAAAGTCGATATTCAAAACACATCAGTTGCTTTTTAGGATCTTACTTGGTGGATGATGTGACACTTGTTCAGCTATGAAACTAACATCATCTTTACTTATTCCGGGTTGGGGACCATCCGTTGTCAGCTCCTGGACAATGGAATAATTATATATTGATGAACACACTCAACATCAACCAACATAGTATTCAAACGATATCAATATTTTGCATCCATCAATATATGACAATGTTTGATAAACATGCTGGTTTCGTTTGAATAGTTATAAATTTATTTGTCATTTATCATGTTATTTTTATATCTTAATTTTCCCGCACCTACCTTGCTACGATCATTCTCGTCTAGAACGTAATGACAAGAGAATGTTTCTCCTAGTATGGGATTATATGGTTTCTTGGCAATGGAACTCTGAAAAAAATATTGCAAATTTTTCCATTCACATGAATCAAAGGAATCTTTGAAGAAGCACGAGAAGTACAGTATATTATGCGGGAAAAGCCAAATAATGAAGAAAAATTCACCTTTCTACCAGCATGAAATGCAGACAAATACCATTTAACAACTTGGACAATTCTATCCTTAGCGTCTGTGTAATCACAAACACTATAATTAAAAACGTAACTCAGAGAATTGATAGAGGTAATACCAGTTGCAAAAATCGGTATTGGTTACGCGAACTTACCTGATGAACAAATCAGGATGTGCTAGAAAGTCTGCGTACATTTCAAGTAAAGATCTTCTTTCCAAAATGAATGTTGGCAAAACAACCTGGAATGAATTCAGGTTGTTGTGAAATTATTTTTTTTGTTGTGAAGCATTTCAATTGTGCGCTCTTTCTAGCCTAGTTGATAACAAGTATGAAGGTAGCATCAAGCGACAATGAAAATATATCAAAATTCTAATACAAGGGTTCGTTTTGCTCGGTTTGTTCTATAAATTCCAATCAGAGTTGCATTTGGGAAAAATATGTAAATTGAAGCGGCTTGTATCACATATGTATCAAAATTACTTCTTCATGACATTACTTCTTCGTCGACATAACCCTGGTCTTATAGTTAACACAATTGGCTTACACTTCATTCTACGCTATTTTCAAATCAAGATCAATTCAACGGTCACAAAGGCCTTATTTCCTTGCTTAAGAAAGAGGTCTTTCTTTTATCAAATCATCGAACAATTAACTACGTTTCTCCAAGCAATAATTTCCATAATCCCGTCTTGGAATTAAGACGTGAAAAAGATGTGTGCACAAACCTCGCATAAACAGTTTTATTATTTGTAATGAACTTTTACAAACTCGATACCTTTGTTAGATCCATTCCAAGACGAACTTGTGATAAAAGATGTGTTATTATACTTCCATGTTTTCTAATATCATCACCTACATTTAAAACATGTTAACTAGGATGAAATTCCAAGAAACTCGACAAAACCGGGAAGGGTAGTGAGAGAAAAATGGTAGGAAGTATCCATAGCTTGCGATTGTTGAGAGTTTTTTAATTGGAATAATTCACTAGCTATGATATTGACCTTCGATTTCCGCTCCAAAAATATCATCTCCATCCTCATGGAAGGATCCTGCAACCGAGAAAAACCTACATTTTTGCGATTTCAATTTCAAAAATCAAATTTGTGTAGACCATTCAAACTCATTAACATTCGAAAAATGATTCGTAGTAAACTTACCAAAATTATGGCGATGAGATTCTCCAGTGCTAAAAAAGTATAGAGTAGTTATATTATTTTTACCGATTGCAGTCCCAACCAATAAAAGCTAAACTAGCAAAAACTAGTTGTTAGCATCAAACAAACTCCAAGCATCAAACAAACGTATATCCAAGTAAAATATTCCGCCTGGTGGAAATTAGCAAAGGTGCCGAAAGATGATCGCGATGGTCAGCAGGATCCGTCATATTTTCCGTCACTGAGATAAATAGCAGTGACGCACAGCTACTACAGCACGGTGACAATCTCAGGCTAAACGCAATGTGATTGCACAATGCAATATTTCATGCTTGTATGTGCACATTTTTTCAAAGATATTTCTAACTTTTGAAGTTCTATATCTTCATGAAATCAATGTATAAACGTTTTAGTCTTTTTTCAAAATTTAATCAACTTATTACGAAAATTCCGGATTTGGTGCAATATTCTGTGTAGAATTTGCATTTCATGCACATTTTAAATAAATTTAACTAAATAATAATTTTCAACAAAATTTCAGTATGTTAAATAATCATTACGTAATTAAACAAATATTTAATCTCTGCGCGTAACTGGAGGAATAACGTTGAAAAAGTTTAACCAACCTTGACACTTCGTTATCATATTCAGTCGCATCAAAAAATTCCGCTTCATCTTCATCTTCGCTGCTTGAATATGATATCGTTGGAAAAGCATCAGCCATTCTTTGAGTTTGTGAGATGGTTGGAGATGTGCCAGATAAAGCACGGACTTTCATTTGGGAGGGTGGGTTCTTTATTGGAATACCAAATTGACCATTAGAGTTGAAAGTTGGTGAAATAGCTTCATTTAGATAATGATCATCATTAACATTATTAACGTCTTGGTTTAATTTCTCATCAGTGGAAGGTACAGCGGGACAACTGTCACATGCTTCCTGAAATATTCAATTGAGATTCAAGAAAGTTCAAAGCATACTTAAGTAATACAAAGTAATTTATTTTCTCCTCAATAAATACAATACCTTCACAGAATGCATCATTTCAAGGGATTGTCCAATATTTTCAAGCATTTTCTGGAAAATAGATAGCAAGATGTTTAGTTTCGGAAAACTTGAAGACCCCATGCGAGCTAATCAGAGTTTGACCTGAATGATCATTTAGGTCAAATTTCAAGATGATTTGCAATATATCTAGTGATCCTACGTCATCCTTATAGTTTTATGCGACATTGAAATGAGTGACGACATAATAGGCTTATTTATGAGGCAAAACAGAAGAAAACTAATTTTATAACTGCATCACAGCACATCATCTTTTCTAATTTGCATTGCCTGGTTTGACGTCACTCCGATAGTTTCTAAGTCGAATAAAACCATGGCGAGGGCGGTTTCCACTAACTAAATAAATTGTGAATCATCTTAAATATGTTTTTGATAGCACCAACAATAATGTTCTTCCACAGTCTGTTAAGAAGTGATGTCAAGTATCAATACAGTAATAATCTCACCGTTGATGTCTCTTTCACAATTTGGTATCTCTAAAAAATACGTGATAAATCAGAACTTGTCCCAAAGTGTTTTTTCCCCTCTTTTTACTGCTGTATTTTTCAACATCATAGCAAAGGCCGTGTCAGAGAAATTTTGCCCGCAATTTGGAATCCAATTCTTAGTGTTTGTTAACTGGGCGCAAATTGAATTGGAACGTGAAACGAAAACTTTCGCTTGGCAAGAAAAATTACAACGCTCTTAGAAATCTAAATAATTCTGAACGATTTGAATATTTTGCGAAATTTCAAATAAAACTAATTATAAAGACCTCTGAAGGTTCTTGATCTGCACAATCTTTGTCTATATGAGCATGCAAAGTCTGCAAATGTGTTAAAAAAGTTAAAATATTAGAAGAGAGGTTAAGGCACGATATTGAGTGACGTCATACACACCTTAATTTGTTCTGTGAATAATTTAAAATATGCTTCAGCTTCTAACAATCGTTTATCTAAATCATCATCTGATGTTATCAATCCTAAATCTGTACCAAACGGCCTCTGAACAAGAACAATTATACCTATCAAAATCCCCTGTCATATTTAGCAGTATGTTTACAGTATACACTGAAGTTGATGTTGATGACGTCAAAACATCAACATTAGCTTCAACCAGACGTCAAAACACACTTATGTGTCAATTTCATTCATGACGTAACATTTCATACGAATGAAACGATAACGTTTTCCACTATAGTGAATATATCATTATACATAATCAGTAAACATAAATAACTCAAATGCCTTCAGGTGGTTCCCGCGTAAAAAGTATACTTAAGATGGTGAACGATTTATTGCGACAGCCAGCATCATTTCAGTAACTGTTTCCCCCTTTTCAGCGTTTCAATGTTGATTTTCAAGATTTTTCAGTGTACAATGGCTACGACGTTACTGAACAACGTTGGACAGGGGAGAGATAGATTGTATTTATATTAATTTGCAAGATCCTCTCAAAGTGTACCTATCAAGGTCACTCAGGGAGTTTCCTATGAATCTCGGTAGATTTATTAGCCGTTAAAGTTGTCGAATATGACATCACAAGGAGAATTGCAAATTAACTTTCAAAATATGCGAACTCGCTGGCCTTGACAGGTACAACTCAAGTGTCCCTCCCTCTTCTCACTGATTATAAGTGTTCATTAATTTCTAGGAACAAAGTAATCATGTTTGAAAATAATAATATTTTCAATACATACTCTTAAACCTGAGTGTGAATGTTTCATGATTGTAGTTTCTAAAGCTCCGATCCATTTTTCTCTTTCTTCAGCATCACGTGCTGAAATCAAATAACTATCAACTAGTATCATAAAGAGAGTTGATAAGGACTTGGCATGAGGTCGTGTGGTGTAAGCTCCTAATTTTCAACGTTCCGTTGAAGAATCGTCCCGTTTTAATGAAGGGTATGTCACACGGTGCAATTTTCTTTGTGCCAGCTGTAATGGGTCACAGAATTGTGAGGTCACGAGTATTAATGCAAGGTTATTTGTTTAAATTTGTCTCACGGCATCATGCGAAAAATTGAAGCCAGTTAACTTTTCCGGAAGCAAGTTGCGATGATTTTTCATTGCATTACGAATGATGTGGTACGGGAATCGTGATGCAAAATTGCATTGTGTGACAAGAATTTAATTCTTCCTATACCATACAACGGCGCTATCGCATCTTACAAATGATTCAAGTATAAAGCATGGAATGTCTGTGTCATTCATTGGTACATTTTGGTACACTGAAGCCAATCCTTGTCAGAACACTGTCATGCAAGTCGATAATTTGGGTGAAATGAAATTTGTAGTTACCCTGAAAATGAAACGTTTTCTGATCACAACTTATTGTAAAAGTGCTATCATCTTCGTCATCTATTCCCAGTAACGCGCCCTGAAAACACAAAGAGAATGAAATGAAAAATGAAATAAAATAAAACAATGAAATATGCTTCAAAATAAAACCGATCATGAAATTTGTTCGCTCAGCCAAAAAAACATGGTTAAGATATGTAGTTATTTCATCATAACGAACATTTGAAGAACCCCGACCAGTAATCATCTCAGTTACATACACAACGCTTTCGATATTTAAAAAAAATTGCTTAAGGGACCGCATTCCCATTACGATGTACGATAAGAAAAAGCTATAGGCTCTTCGACTTTTATTTTTCAATTGAAGTAAAGAAGGATGCTAATTTTTGCAGTAATAAATTTTGTCTCGTGACGTTTACAAAAATTATCAAAGTTATGGTATTGTATAAAATATTAACACCTCTTTTTACTTGGCCGTCAAGTATTGTTGCAAAGTACAGATAAATGACGTCATAACCTCTTTTGGAAACTAGTTTTTAAAATAACGGGTGTAAACTGCTATACAGTTTCATAGAACTATTGAATCTTTAAAACCTGAGGTTTATACAAACCTTTAATCTGAGGCAACCTCTTCTGGCACCTCTCATCATTTTTTCCTTTGACTAAAAAATCAACCGAAATGGCTCTTTCAGTTATGTTAACTTATTTGAATATCCTCATTCTTGAAACCTGACTTTGTGTGTTACTTGCCAAATAAATGAGCATGAGTATATCAGTTAATAAAATAATGATTTAACATTAATGATAAAGCAATGAAAAAAATGCTTTTCACAATATTGGTAAAATGGTAGATCATGTCTGAAATGTGCCCCCTCCCTCTCCCATTCACAACCTTCTCTCTAAACCAAAACAAAGTAACAAAAATATTTGATATTTCAACATTCAATGTGATTTTTGAATGAAATGGGAGGCCGAATGTGAATGAAATGAGGGGAAGGATGTGAATTAAATAGAAGGCAGGATGTGAATGAAATGTCAGGCAGGATATGGATTAAATGGAGGCAAGATGTGAATGAAATGTCAGGCAGGATGTGAATGAAATGGAGGCAGGATGTGGATTAAATAGGAGGCAGGGTGTAAATGAGATAGGATGCAGGATCTGAATAAAAGGT
>FXAL01069452.1:0-21779 GCA_900177555.1 Renilla reniformis
TATATATAGTTAACTTATATTGTAGTTTAATGTACAAAATTGTAATATCACATCACCTTGCCAGGCAACTTCGGTACCTTGGTCATGCTGATCAATTATCTGACAAGAGTCGTAATGTATTAATAAGAAGTTGTATTGAAGTTATGGCAACTGATAACTTGACAACATTTCTGGAAGAACTTGATTTTGCGTATGTATCATTCACCTTGATTATATATCATTCTGATGAAATATGTATATTCAAAATTATTTCTTCATTATGGCAGTTTTGAAAGTGAATTTGTTGCAAAAGGTTATTACTATAAAAAAGGGAATATACGTATAACAATATCAAGAATACACAGGGTAAACTAGTTGAACAAATAGTGTATGGTAACAGCACCATGTATTGGAATATTCCAGCATTTAAATGTTAATAACAGCTGACATGATGTTTTCTAGCTTCCAACAAGAGGAAGTTTAAATCATATGGAAGCAATATCTAGTTCATATCTTGTTGAAACTAGTTCCTTAACACATGTACAACAGGTCTGTCAGTTGATGTTCAATTACACAACTATATAGCTTTCTAACACAACTTTCTTATCAACTGTATAGGACACAATAGGTGATGAACTTAAATTATTTTCAGAGCAATTAAAACCGTATCCTCATATAAGATCATTATATAATTCCCATTGACGAGCAAGATATATGTTCCTTAATCAATATTCTAGTATTGTTCATTTGGAGAAAGTAGATCACAGGAAGATTCAATTGCAAGCAATTAAATGAAATGTATCCTGTAATTTGTTAACTTAATATTTTGAATATAACATGTATTATCTACTTTGTTTTTGAACTCGGCATTTTTGGATGCGGATCCTGCAAATTTGGATCCGGACCCTGCAAATTTGGATCCGGACCCTGCAAATTTGGATCCGGACCCTGCCAGTTTGGATCTGCGTTTTGCAAGTTGTGATCCGAATTTTGCAAGTTATGATCCGGATTTTGCAAGTTGAGATCCGGATTTCGCAAGTTATAATCCGGATTTTGTAAGTTGAAATCCGGATTTTGCAAGTTAGGATCCGGAATTTGCAAGTTAGGATCCGAATTTTGCAAGTTAGGATCCGAATCCGGGATCGTTTATTTAGGTTGTTCCAGGTAATTATTGACCTGTTGATGTTTACGTTATTTCGAAAATGTTATAGAGTTTTTGTTTCTATTATACCAGTAAATAAAACAAACGTGTGGATTTCAAGCTTTGATAGGTTGATAGATTTTTTCTCAAAATTAACTTTTCATTATCATATCTTGGCACATGTAAAAATAATTAATTTCCATCCCTCATTGAATTTCTTGATCCATAAGTATATTTTCGGACCGTAAAAAGCTGATCATTGGATTGAGAATGTAAAATTTATTCAAGTATTTCTATGAATCTTTTTTCCCAATGTTAAATGGAGAACCAAGATTTCTGAAATTCCAGACTAGAGAAATAGAGCAAATGTGTTCCGTTTGAAACAATAAATTGTTTTTCTATTCTAGGAAAATGGTACAATAATATCAACCAGAAAATTATTGTAGTTTGTTTATATATGTTGTTTGGTACAACCTGGTTTGTTTTTACTTGTTAGCTAATATAGCGGAACAAATCCATTGAAACGAAAATATAAATGCAATGCATTTTTAAAGAGTTTTCATCGATTCACTTTTGCTAAATTTTTCTAGCAAATAGGAACCATTGATTAATTAGGATTATTTTCCCCGTATAAAAAATATAAACTGAATACTTTATCGAGTTTTTCAAAGAAGAATCAAAGAAGAGGGCAGAGTTTTTGTGGTTAAATAGCGACGGTTCTCTGCCGGTGAACTTCCATGAAGAGTTAATATGTACTATCATATTTTAACCTCTTTCATTACTCTCTTGTTTTGCATCACTGGCGTACATTTGGAAGAAAAAATTGATCAAGGTTTGTGAATGTTCAAACAATTACATCTATGGATGGTTCATTCGGTTTCGGCTTTTTTGACACCTTGGTCAACCATTACAATCCAACTAGGATTAACCAACAATTTTTTGAAGCGTAAAAATGTTCTCGAGATCAAATGATCATGGTCTTGTCGTTGCCGTAAAGAATATGTTAACAGGGAAGAGTTATTCAAAGCATTTCATTTTATTTTTTAGATGCCGTGAAACGACAATTGGATAATCATTTCTCAGCGGTGACGGCACAAACTCCTGCAGGAAATGTTTATTACCAAACCAACACGGCCTACCCTAATAGCCAACAAGCAATGGGTATTGATCGTAGTCAGGTAACTGGTGATGGTAAAAATACACCATACTCACCATATGGTGGTAGTTATCGTAATCAAATATCAGGAAATATTAACAACCCTGTTACAACCACTAACAACGAAAAACCTTCAAGTGGACTATCTTATTCACCTGTACACAATGATGGTCAATCACCTAGCAATAACTATGGTAATGCAAGTGTACCAACAGTAACAGTGGCCAATAATTATCAACCAACAACTAACGTGGCTAGTACTTTACCACAGAATACTCGTACTCAAGTACAGAGTGATGGTAAATCAGTTGTCAGTAACTATGGTGCTACCACAACAGGGACGGTGGCCAACAATTTGCTGCAAAATACTACTAGTACTTCGGCTAATGCGGAGAGCGTGTTTGCTGGTGATTCGGAGAATATACAGAGTAGTACTTTTGTTACCGATAATCCAGCGGGAGCATTCTTCAACGATGACCCAACTGGTCCAATTGATGATATACTAAGGGAACTCCATATGAAACAAGCTGAGCCGTACGTTGCTGGTGGTTTTGATGGTGATGACAGTAGTGACGAGCAGGCCTATGATGATAGTGTCCCCGACACCGATTACCAGCAAGATGATTATAATGATCCTAGTTTAGAGAACGCTATTATCGACCAAGATGAGAATCCGAATGCACAAGATTTCAACCAATATCTGTTAAGTGATTCAAATATTGGGCAAGATGGAGAAGACAGCGTTAATACTATTGGTAATATTGATGATTTCCGTTCACAAGTGAGCACATATGATGACTTAGATGATGAAGATATCGATGATGATCAAAACGGAGATGATTACCAATATTCCGATGATAATGATAACAGCGACGATGATCAAAATGATGATGGTAGTGGTGAATATAGTGAAAATGATGATCAAAGTGATGATCAAAATGATGACAGTGTTGATTACAGTGATGATGATAATGATCAAAATGATGATGAAAGTGATGGTAGTGGTGAATACGATGATGATAGTGACGATGACTTAAATAGTGAAGATAACAATGAAATGAATCATGATGATGTTGATGACTTTACTGATCATAACCACTACGTTACACAAAGCATGTCCCGAACAAAAATAGCCAATGAAAAAACGTCTTCCAGAAAAGCAGATGAAATGTGTACAAGATTGATGGAAAAGGCGACAAATAACAATGACATTGAATCATTCTTGCTTAAAAATAATATGAACGGCAAAACACGTGAAGAGAAACTAGAACTTTGTCGTCGTGTTGTTGAACAGGCAACGACAGTTGAAAGTCCTAAAAAACGTTTCTTCTCTCGAAGGCGAAGGTCATCTTCCTCAAGAAGACGACGATCTCTATCAATATCTTTTTCTAGAAGACGAAGATCGTCCTCAAGAAGACGACGTACTTTCTCATTCTCTAGAAGGCGAAGATCATCGCCGTCTTTTACTTCAAGTAGTAGTACATCAGTTCCTATCTCTGGTAAATATTCACATACACAAATCTCTTTTCTTGAGTGAAGTATTTTTTCAAATTATCTATCATCTAAGTACCGTTTGGTTTTTCCAAAAGTGGCAACAGGTTTAACCGTATTCAAATTGAACCATTTCCATAAATGATCCTCAGGAACCTTTCCGTTGGTTCGGTCATTATCAGACAGATATGTTGATATTATAGATTGTTGTATGGTTAATAACTAAACTTATCACTTGAACTTGTTTTAGTGTTACCAGCTGGACCATGCGATGTTCAATTGGAATTAGCAATACTCTTGGATCAGTCTTCAAGTGTTGGGAGAAGCAACTTTCAAAAATCGTTGCAATTTCTCAGTGACGTCTCTCGGAAATTCTCGATATCTCCAACGAAAACACGTATCAGTGTGACAAGCTTTTCAAGTCGAGTGATGTCTATGTTCAAATTAGATGCATATAGCGATGGTGATTCCTTGAGGAAAGCAATCACAAATATTGCGTTTCGTGGCGGTGGTACAAGACTCGGCTCTGCTTTATCAGCTGTTGCAAGCCAAGTGTTTTCAAACGCAAGAAGTGCTGCTACAAAGATAGCTCTGGTTATGACAGATGGTTTATCATATGACGATGTGGGTGGACCAGCTGCTAAGCTGAAGGCATCCGGAGTGAAGGCGTATGTTTTTGGTATTGGAAAATATGTGAGCATGTCTCAGTTGAATAAAGTGGCTTCCGAACCTGGATTTGTGTTCAGAGGAGATTATGCAGCATTAGGCAAAGTCCTTCCATCGCTTCAAAAGTCTGTTTGTATAAGTGAGTGTTTTCTGATTTTTTTCTTGTAGAAAACGTACCAGAAGAAAATAATTTCTTAATAGATCCTGTGCGATCACTTGTAATTTGACATTTGTTTTATGATTTCTTTTCTAGTATCTAAAAAATGCAAAGCAAAAGTCGATATTATGTTTTTGATTGATGAATCAGGCAGTGTTGGTGCATCAAACTTTGGCAAATGCAAGGAGTTTGTGAAGACCGTTGTTCAATATTTTGAAATATCTCCCAATCATGCTCGTATCGCTGTATCACTTTACAGTAGTAGATGGAGGAATGCTTTTACCTTCTCTGCTAACACTATTCAAAGCGTGTTGACTCAACTCAACCAGATTACTTATAAAAGAGGGGGGACATATACTGGACGAGCTTTATCGAGTATCTTGAAGCAGGTTTTACCTAAAGCTCGAAAAAATGTACCACGAATTCTGATTATCATGACTGATGGTAGATCATCCGATAATGTTTTAACCAATTCCGGTTTAATACAAAAGCAGAATGTAGTCATGTACCCCGTTGGTCTTGGTTCTGGTTATAACATGGCTCAATTGGAACAAATGGCTTCGGAACCGAAGAAAAAACATATTATAACTATGGATTTCTCCAAATTACCATCATTTGTTGAAGTGTTGCAATCCAAAGTTTGCAAAGGTATACGATACCCTGGAAATATGAAACATCCAAGACTTTGCTGACGACTTCATGGATTGTTTCTCTGTAACAATGTAATTTCTTTTTTCATTTCAGAGGCGTCTGCTATTCAAGAGAAAACAGCGAGTAGGTTTCACGGCGTTTCCAAATATAAGAAACAATGCGTCAATTGGGGAAATTCAACGATTCCATATTTTTTTAGAAACTCGACTGGCGATTGAATTAGCTGTCATCTTGGACATCGGTAACAAAATGACATCTGCAGAGTTTGGAAGCCTAAAGACGATGATTCAAGTAATCATAAAGAACTACGAGATGTCTAAAACATACGCTAACTTTGGTCTCATCACTGCTGGATCATCAGCTAAAGTGGTCATTAATTTCAACGATTATGCTACCTCTAAAATGCTTGTAACGGTCAACGGTATAAAACAAGCGAAGAGTAGTAAACCAGCAATTGGAGCAGGCGTTGCTTTGGCAGAGACAGCGTTCTTTGCAAAGGCTCGTAAAGACGTTGCTAATGTTATCTTGATTTTAATGGGTGGATCAAAGACTGACGAGAGCCAGGCGCCATCAAGCACAGCTCGTAGTCACGGAGTCACACTCATTGTTGCCAGCATACAAACAGCTGCCAGAGCAGTTGCACAAACAATTGTCAGTCTTCCAGCTTCTAGTCATATTGTTATCTCAGCTCGTCCTGTCTTTGCTTCCACGTTCACGACCATCACCAATATGCTCGCTGCTGGTAAGTACTCTAGTCCAGCATATATACACAGTTCCCAGAGCACGTCACATACGACGAACACCTACGATGTTCATAGCTCCCTCGCGTATGTCACAGCCTGTCACATTGCACAGAGATGATATATTTCTTATGCACTTTTCAGCAAAACCAACGACTGAGCTTGTAGGCGTGGATCCTAATGCTGCTACCATTGACCCACCAGCACCACCAACAGCCGCGTTTCCACCATTGACACTCACTATGCCTCCAGGTAAGTGTATATACGCTATACACTCTGTTCGTGCAGGGCATTGGTTCATCATCGTGTTGTTGTTGATAAGGATTTTCTTCTGTGTTAATTACAATATCACCGTTTTCAGGCACTCAAGTTGATTTAGCGTTCCTTATCGATGTTTCATCTGGTGTAACCAAAGCAACCTTACCACAGGTGTTGAACTTTGTTAAAATGGTCTACCATGCTTTCCCAATCAGCAAGAAAGAAACACATGTGTCGTTAACAACCATTGCTCGCAAATTCACAATTTATTCCAAGCTTCGCCAAGACTATTTAACCAAAGATCTTGATGCTAAGATAAGCAAAATAGCTGGGTCAGGTGTAGGTGGACCTCTCCGATTAGATTTAGGTTTACTTGCTATCAAGAAGACTATTTTTACATCCCCTGATGTCCGTATTGGTGTGCCGAATATCTTAATTGTTTTAATGAGTGGGAAACCGAAAGGAGCTCATGTTACTGCTTCTGCTACATTGAGAATATCAGACGTGCTCATTGTCGGTGTCAGCTCCAATCCAGCCATGGCTAAGCAATCGCTGTTGAATTCAGTAGCATCGACACCATCATATACAACCGTGGTAAACAACCCTGGCTTATTACCACCATCTCATCCAACAATCATGAACACAATTACTCAAGGTATATTATACTAGTCAGTGACA
Organism: Renilla reniformis; assembly: GCA_900177555.1. NCBI lineage: Eukaryota > Metazoa > Cnidaria > Anthozoa > Scleralcyonacea > Renillidae > Renilla > Renilla reniformis. Next base: position 6,918 of record FXAL01069452.1, read on the forward strand.
TAGAATTCTGGTGTGTTTAATATTGGATTATTTCTCCTATTACAGCAACGACTGGTTATTCAAGTGGTCCAGGAACTGGTAAGTATCACCATCAACACTTTTAGGTTACATTTGGTGATACCATAGTTTAACCATGCATCTCTGTACCATCTACGATCCATTCTTCTTTAGTTGCTGCTGATGTAATCTTCATTGTTGATGGTGGTCCAATAATGAAAGCTTCAAATGCCCTTCTTTTCCGTATTGCCATTGAATTAGTGAAGATTTTCTTTACGGCAATCGGAGTGAGTGATAAAGGCGTACATGCTGGTTTGATCATCTATTCTGGCACTAAACCTGAAGTGATCTTCGGTCTTAAAAGTACCAATACTATTTCGTATGTTAACAACAAGTTGAAGACAGTTTCGTGCACAGGACAAAAGGGAAATCTTGTCGTAGCGTTGTCTTCAGCGAAGAAAATGTTTATTGATAGTAAACGTCCAGAAGCTAGTCAAATCTTGTTTGTTATCTCAGCTGAAGCTTCAAGCAAAAGCAACAGCATCGTAGCTCGTGACATGAAACTCAATGGCGTTTCTATCTTTGTCTATGGTGTTGGGTCAAAATATCCAAGTGATTTGAAAAGTGCTGTTTCCAGTGTCGAATACGGTACATTCGGCGTGGATTTGAAGAAAATAGACAAGAAGCAGATGGACGTGACCATCGGGAATCTCAATAAAGGTCTTTTTACGATATTTTATGATATCAATTAATTGACAATTGGAAAATGGCAGTTAAATACAATGGTTATGTGTAGCATCTTTTTAATTTGATGGTTGAAAACCGTTAAGCTATTTCATCGTTATTCCTATCACTGATAGTTTTTCAAAACATCCTAGCTCAGTTGTTTATCATTATTTATTTATCGTAGTAATTGGGACTGGTGGATCAGGATCGGCTTCTAATGGTATCAACTTGAATGGTATCCAAGATATCATCAAAGCAGCGGTGAATGGTTAGTGTAATAACTTACTCTTAAGGTACATTACACTATTCTGTATTTAACAATTTACAAAATCATTTATTCATTTTCCTAGGACCACAAGTCAAACCATCAGGTAAGTTTCAATTGAAACAGAAATGCACGGTGTGGGTTAACGCCCAAATCTTCAAGCAGTGTTTATGAAGTTCAATGTCAAACCATTTGATGGTTTTAAGGAATGGAAATAACCGTCGACATTACTGGTGAACATAACAAAGATCCTGGACATCATGGTCCTTATGGCACATGTTTGATAAATATTAACGGGAAGAACTTTTGTATCCAGAAGAATGGATTCAACATAGTTATTATGAATCCTCTCACAGGTAAATAGAAAATGAATAAAATAGCCGCATATATCCACAGAGAAAGCCAGTGCTTACGTGCAGTTAATGGATGGTGCGGACGTTTGTGTAAAGTGAATGATAAGTTGTGAATTATAATATGATTTATCTTCACAGGTACGGTGGAAAGTCGAGCTGCATTTGATACTCATAACAATATAAAAGCTGCTCAATCATTGGTCAAATTTTTATTAAAACAACAGACTGGGTGAGTTATCTAGTGAAATCAAATAATTTAACAACTTATGAGCTCAGTCATTGATTACCATGTCGAACTAATTAACTACTTTCACTTCCATTAATCAATGAATCGGACCACTTCCAGTCAATCGGTGAATTAATCCAGGCATCAATCAATTATACTCCGATTAATCAATCAATAAATCAATCAGTCGAACTCCCCAGTCCAATGCCAATCAATTAATTGTCAGTCGACGAATCTCTCAATCAATCGATCAATTCGAACAGTCAATTGATTAAATGGAACAATCAATTTAGCAATTGGAACAGTGATTTGTTCAATCAGTCCAAACTATCGATTAGTCCAGCAATCCGTTCGTCCAACATTGGTGATAATCAGATGAACATTGGTGATAATTAAAAAGAATTAAAGTTGAACAATCAGTCTTTCAGGGCTCCCAACCCAAGGAGAAAACATGGTTGTACTGCGTCACAAGTGAAGAGAATACTGATGCAGGTCACTTATTTTTTAGACGACTCGTTTTGATGGCCTCTCGTAATCAAATTGATCGAAACTTTAATGGTGGCATGAGTTTGTTATTTCTAAGATATGGCATTAAAAACCTTGGAATCCCAGTTAATGTTGGGTCTATTGCCTACATTGGTTGCATTAAGCCTTGTCCAGATGCGGAGAAGTATATGAAAGCAGTATGTATATGTGTTTTATCACATAATAATCCCCCACCCACCAATCTTAACGAAACTGAATTAAATTTGATAACAACTTATAAGCAGACTAATATTCTTTAATTTGATTTCAGTTAATTGGCTACGTAAATTGAGATGAATGTTTGCTTTAAGAAAAATTGTCGTTTATATTCAATCAATATAAGAAATGTGACGAATGAACCTAAAGCGTGATGAACTTATGCCTACATCTTTTTTGTTATTAGGATATTAAAGAAATAGGTAAAGGACCTGCGACGTTACTGGGAACAATCATCAAAGCTAGAGGTAGTCATTACTACTTCAAATACTATTAAAACTGAGCGTTTTATTTTTCTAAATGAAAATTTCAATTTATGTAGTCTCGAAGCCACAGCCTCCAGCACCAAGGCCAGGTAAAAATGAAAAAAAAATTTTTCACGTTTCGCGGATTTTATAACAGCTTGTTCATTATGTAGCTGGTCATTTGATGGTGAAGGTTATTAGTCAAGGTTTCGATGCCGCCCGAGGTGCAGCAAAACATGGTCAAGCTTTTATCAGTGTTGCTGGCAAAGATCTTGCTCCGAACAAGAGAGGAGTAAATGTTGTTATTCTGAGTGCATTAACAGGTGAGAATAAACTGTTTCATAATCAAAATATGTGAATAGTATTGCTGATGTTACGTTGATTTTGGTCTTAGGGAAATTGGAAAAGACTGGTTCTTTCGATACACATGCAACTACAAGTCAATCAGGTTTATTAGCTGGATTTTTGAAAGGAATCGGTCCTTAGTAAGTGGAAATACATAGGAATTTTGTACTAATGCGCGCACCACATTTGGTCGAAACTTAATGCCTCGACAACCAACCAGTTGAGATATCGATATTCATTGCAGTAAAATTGTGCTTATTGCCGTAAGAGATGAAGCTAATCGAAAAATGAGTAAAGATGTTTACGCGGAACTTTCAAGGCTCGGTGCTAAGAAACAAGTCAAGAAATATCGTAGTAGCTTTGCACTGGTTGTAGTCACTGGAGATGGCGGACCAATATTCATTAAACAGGTACATGCAACATCTGTTTTTGTATCATGAAGTCAGTTTTATGTTATAATTTTTATCTGTTCCAGGCACAAGCAACCCGGGGACCTGGATCATCAAATATTGATACAAATATACCTATTCCTGCAGCAAGTAAGCCCGTCGAGCTCGCCATGTACGCAATTTATGTAAATGAGATATTCACATATCTATCTTTTTGAATTTAGCTCCGCCGAGTAAACCAAGCAAAGGTAAACATATTGTGTAGTCATTATCCGACAGAGATTTAAAGTTTGCTATGTTCATTTGTTCTATTTTTCTCAACCCAGATGAGTTTAAGATTACATTACGAAGTGAAGGTTGTCGAGATCCGGGGAGATCATCTGGTTGTGGAATGGCTACGATTAAAGTTAATGGAAAAGATCTTTCAAAACATTCTCGTGGTTATAATTTCGCTGTAATCGATGGATTTTCAGGTACACATCAAAACTAAACGGTTTCTACTATACGTCTTCTCTTCTTTATCAACGATCACAAATCATGCGAAGATATATGAACAGAATTCTATTATTTTTTTGCGAACCATTAAGTTTCTTGACCAATGTGGTTTTCTTTTTTAGGAAAAGTCGAGACTGTTGAATCATTTGATACCCATAGTCGAAGTAAAAGCAGAGAACAAGCAACTAAAATGGCTGGTTTTCTTAACGGAATTGATAAAGGGTCAGAATCTGATCATATCATTGCTGCTCATTGAAACTGCAAACTTTTTTTTAGATATTAGTTGTAACGAGGTTGGAAATGTTTATTTTTCAGAAAAATTGTTTTATCTTCGATCCAAGATGACTCTACTCATGGTATGACAGGCCCAGCGTATCAAGCTTTACTCAAAGTCGGAATCACTAAGTTACAAAAAAGTTATCGTGGCTCACAAGTTGGAGTCACAATTGTTCGTGAGACATCTCCATTAACGAAAGAAGTAAGGAACTTGATTTATGCCATATTAGCGACCAAAAATTGAACCAGAAACTTGCTTGTTGCAATTCTTTTTTCAACTAATGGCATCTGTTATTTTAATAGGTATCAAATCCTGGGAAGAAAGGGCCAAGTGAGATGGAACTTACGCTCAAATTCCCAGTGACAAGTACGTTGTATATGTTTACCATGGTGACTACCATGTTTTGACGATGGTATCTGTGATGTATTTGAGTCATTTGTATTAACTAGTTGTTTTTAATGTTTGTAGAACCTCCTCCAATTCCTCAACCGCAAGGTAACTACCAAACACCATGACATGGTACCATACACATAGTACCATCTTGAGATAATGACCACTATTTATGGTCCCAGTTGAGACACCGTCGTGTTGTGCATATAGCCGGAATGATCATAGATAATTAATTAAATTAGTTAATTAAATCAGATGTCATAATGATGTTTTCGTTGCAGGAGGATATATCTGGTACGAACTATTCAGTCAAGGTTTCTATGCTGCCAGATCTGTTGATCGTAATGGAAAATCATCAATGAAAGTTGGAGGAGTTGAATATTCTCTTAACAAACGTGGTTTTAACATTATACTGGTGGATCCATTGAATGGTATGATCATATAAGCATCCAAGATAAAGATATAACAAAATCTCTCTTAAAAATAAAAATTTGGAAGTTTAATATATCACTTGTCTCCCTATTCACTAGGGAAAGTGAGCACAAAGAAATCGTTTGATACCTGTGGTAGAAAATCGGCTGTAACAGCAATGAAAAAGTTCATAAGCAATCTTCCAAAAGGGTAAGATATATTATCTGGGGTTGAATCTGGGTAGACGTAGATCCGAAATATTGAGTTCACAATGATATTTTTTGCGCGATAATGATATTACATGCTATTGTCTATTCATATTTATATATTTAGGAAAATCGTATTGGTAACAGTGAGAGATGATGCAAAGCACAAGATGTCAACTAGTGATTATGAAATGTTCAAGAAGATTGGTACCCCAGGCAAGATACAATTAGGTTTTAGATGTCCGTTGATATTAGTCGGATATTCTGGTCCAGGAATCCCTGCTTTTGCAAAAGAGGTTTGTTATTTGCACATCATTCTCACTACAAAGAAAAATTGGCTCATAATCCTTGACTTCCACAGCTCACAAACAAAGCCGGCACCTCCGGAATCGGGATTCGTTTCCGTTTGAAATTCTCCGCAAAAAGTATGTTTATTGTCAAATAGAAATTGTTTTTTTTGTCCGCCTCTTATTTGTTATTTATGATTTTTTTCTATACTATAACAGCCTCTGTGAAACCAGGTAGGTGTCTAGTTCTCCTATTCAACGTGAGAATTCTAGTTCATTAACAGTTTTACTCACTTGTTTTCAGCATTACCCGCGCTACCAGCGAAGGTTATTAAATGTATGTGTTATTCTTCTTGGCACATCTAGCGTCTAGCTCATGATCTTGAATGATAATCTTTTATTCAGATATCGATGTTGCTATCACTGGTGATGATATAGCCACATTGTATGCTGATGGTGTTAAGATCGGAAAAAGCACAGGGTGGAATAAAGCATCTGCATTTAAGATACCAGCTTCAACTAAAGTGGTAGCAATGCTTGTTCAAAATAGTGGCGGACCCGGGGGCGTTATTGCATCGTTTAGTAATGGTTTAGTAACTGATGCTGTTCAATGGCGTTGTTATAATAAACGTATCACAAACTGGGAAACACCCGACTTTGATGATTCGAAATGGTCACGCGCTGTGGTACTCAATAGACAAGATAATCTGATCGGAGTTCCAATAGCAAAAACTGCTGCCTGGATCTGGGATAATGCTAATTATAAAAGCAAGACGGTTTATTTCAGAGCTGCAATGAGTATGTTACCTAACAATCAATTTATTCGCCGTTTATCTTACGCGTAGGACCACAGTAAACCTAATAATTCATTTTTGAATCTCATTCAGATGTCAGAGCTGTATTGAATGCAGATGATAGATTGACGTTGTATGCCGATGGCGTTGAGATTGGTAAAGATAATGGAAAATGGTTTGAATCACAAGAATATTTTGTACCATCATCTACCAAAGTCGTAGCCATAAAAGCGTATAACATCGGTGGACCAGCTGGTATAATTGGTTCGTTTAGTTCTGGTTTGGTTACAGATGGTAGTTGGCGTTGCAGCACAAAACCAACGAAAAACTGGATGAAAAAATCGTTCAAAGAAACACTATGGAAACCTGCGGTTGTAATCTCAAGAAATTCAAAATTGAAAGGACCACCGATCGATAAAGATGCAAAGTGGATTTGGACATCAAAACAAGTGAAAGGCTATGTTTATTGCAGAGCATCAATAGGTATTATTTCTTTGTATTTATAGTTCAGATACGTTTCAGTAACCAACTCTTATTTATATTGAACAGATGCTTCACAGCCGAAACCACAAGGTCAGTTAAGATAATACAAAGATAAACTGATTTTTGCTTCTCTTCTGACAGTTTTTGTCTTCTAGGTTGGACACATCTCAAAGAAACTGGTTTCAAAATGATTGATACTGGAATGACAACAGGCTTATGGGCGGTTCGTAAGGGATACCTTCATGTCTATACCAATGGCCAATTTGTTAATCAAAAAGGAAAATCCTCCAAATCAAAAGACGAAATTATCTCAGTTGGTGAAGCGGGAGTGTACTGGTCAAAAGGGAATGGAAGAAGTTACGTTCGTTCTGGTTTGACCACAAAAGTCCCTCTGGGTAAAAAGTGGGTGAGATTACCGAACGGGGCTAAAAGAATAGATTCCGGGCCTAGGGGCATCGTATGCGGTATCTCAACAAAGAAGAAGACCATGGTATGTTTGAAAGGTTATTCCCTGACAAGACCACAGGGTAGGAGTTGGGTCCATTCAAGCGGTGATCGAATTAAAATGGTATCTTGCGGAGAATATGGACACTGGGTCATTGATAGTAAGAATAAAGTGCGCTTCAGAGCCGGTGTATCAAGAAGTAGACCGACAGGTGTGGCATGGAAGTCAGTTACTGGTAGTTTCAGTCAAGTTGATGCCGGACAATACGGACAAGTTTGGGCGGTTAGTACCACTGGTAAACTATTTTACCGACTGGGTATAACAGAATGGATACCATGGGGAACAAAATGGAAACAAATTGGTACTTCGAGCAAATGGAAGCATGTGACCATTGGCTTGAATGTTATTTATGGCCTTACCAAAACTGGCAACCTCTACAAGGGTAACCCAGTTGCGCTTTCAGGTGTCAAATCAGTTCCTGCTGCAAAAGGTTAGTAAAACGCTTTACATCAAAACTAGACAATGGTGCGTAGTAGAAGACATTTTTCACCAATGTTTCAGATGGTCGTTGGTCCGAGTTACGTACCGGTGTTTCACAACTTGATACTGGTATAAGTCCTGAAGTGACAGCAATTGATTTCAGCAGTAAATGTTATAAATTGCGAAGCGGTGCATTTGGTTTGAAGTCAAACTTCAAAAGTAAAGCGTACATGACAGTTGGTGCATCTGGATTATGGGCTTTGAAAAGTAACGACAACATCTACTATCGTTATGGCGTTAGTCCTAAGTAAGAACATAATATGTCTAGTATAGATATACTAGATTTATACTCGACACAAAATTCAGTAAGACTGAAGATTTTGATACATGTGTATGTATATTGATACTTTGTTTATTTAGAGCACCCGATGGGACGAAATGGAAACGCATCAGTGGTAAATTACGACAAATTGACTCCGGTCCAAATGGTATCGTGTGTGGTGTGAATAGTGGATTGATAGCTTACTGTCGTTTATTTGATCGTACCAAATACCCATATGGAAGAACGTGGAAAAAGTTTGGAAGCGGTGTCAAGTCCATCTCATGTGGACTTTATGGTCATTGGATTATAACCTCTCGAAATAAAATACAGTTCCGACAAGGCGTCACCACTGCTAATCCAACCGGAACAAAATGGGTGGAATTCCCTGGTGAATATTTATCTGTTGATTCTGCTACGGATGGTGCTGTCTATGCGGTCAATCTTGTTGGTAAAGTCTATGCGCGTGATGGTATAACACAAGCTAATCCAATGGGTTCTAAATGGGTGGCAGTAGGCAAACAAAAGATGTCACGTGTTGTTGTTGGTTATGGTACACTTTATGGTTTGGATAGTACTGGAAGAGTGTACACTGCTGATCCACAAGCTATTGCTGGCAAAAACGCATTGCCGAAACAACCATTAGGTACGACAATACGTGAATGAGTTGCATAACAGCGGGGCCCTTACGCTCAGCTCTGATCTCGTTTCTCCAGCTTTCCTGGAGGCCTTTTTCTCCAGGGAACCACAATTGCCGCTACTCATTTTTCGCCACACGGTTAATGCGTACTTATTAATAATGAATATGTAATGTTTCTTCGCCGTCTAGGCTTAGTATATCCAATCAACTCTCTTCGTTAAATTTAGGTTTACAACGTTGGACGAACATTCCGGGGAAAGTCAAGAGTATCTCCATTGGTTTGAGTTTGAGATTATGGGCGCTATCAGCAACTAAGAAATATAAATCGCTTGTTTACAGTAATAATAAGTGGATCACTGCTCCTGGTAAAATAACCAGTATAACAACTGGTCAGGATGGTATTTATGGTTCATATGGTAGAAGATTGTACCAATTACAAGGAAGCTCGTCGAAGAAACCACAAGGATCAAAATGGAAACGTATCTCTGGAGCAATAACTCAGTTCGACTCTGGACCTACTGGTATCGCCTGTGGTGTAAGCCCGTTATCTAGATCATGGTGTTTGAAACCATTCATACCCGATAGAAAGAAATATAACTGGGACAGGATTTATGGTCCATCATTCAAGTCAATGACCTGTGGTGAATATGGTCATTGGTCATTGACAAAATCTGGTACAATTTATTTCCGAATGGGTGTATCAAAAACACGTCCTATCGGTATAAGTTGGAAATCAATTTCTGGAAATCTAGTTCAAATATCATCTGGTAAATTTGGCCAAGTGTGGGGTGTTAATAGGTTAGGACAAATGTACGTTCGTGATGGTGTGAGTGAAGCAGTACCTTATGGTAAAACATGGAAACTAATAGCAAGTACTCGGCAATGGAAACAAGTAGTTATTGGTAGCAGATCTGTTTATGCTTTGGATTCTTACAACGATTTATTCACTGGTACACCAAATGCGATATCAGGTAAGTCTTGAATATAACGACTTTGGAGACATTTGAAAATGGACACGATTGCTATTGAAAAATGTTTGAAAATGCGTTGAAAACTTTAAATAATATTGCTTTTTCAGGCATCTCTCCTAAACCAGCAGTTGAAGGTTAGTGATTAATTAGAATACTCATTAAAAGCAAGATTCAGCAACACCTGTTCAATATCCGTGCTCTATTGTTGTAGATGCCAGATGGTCAAAAACGGGATTATCTTTATTGCAAATTGATTCTGGTGCAACATCGGACGTTTGGGCGGTTGATAGATATGGTGTCACTTACACGATGAATAACGGTGCTTTAAAAAAGAACACAGAAAAGAAGATGACTTATATCTCAGCTGGTCCTGACGGTGTCTGGGGGTTATATCGACTAGGTATATATAAACGCATTAAAAACAAATGGAAGAAAATCTCTGGCAAGTTAACTCATATTGATTCCGGTCCAACTGGTAAAGTCTGTGGTTTGTATAAGGGTAAAACATACTGCGCAGAAGGAACAAAGTATAAATTCAAATATATCAAAGCACAGAAATTTATGTCTATTTCCTGTGGTATCTATGGTCTATGGGCAGTTGATACCAAAATGAGAATCTGGTTCAAAAAAGGCTGGAGTATGACAGCTTTGAAGAAGAACAAATGGATTAAGGTTTCAGGTTTATTAATACAGATCGAATCTGGACCCGATGGTACTGTGTGGGGTGTCAATGTTCATGGAATGGTATACGCCCGTAATGGTATTTCACCATCGAAACCACAAGGTAATGGTTGGACCCGTGTTGGTACTAAGAAATTGGCATGGATTACCAATGGTAACGATGGTGTCTATGGTATTGATACGCATGGTAAACTCTTCACTTCTGATCTTGCTGGTCTGCTTGGACCTCCTGGTTCACCAGGATATCCCATAGTACCAAAACCTAAACCACCACCATCACCACCCGTTGTTCCTCAACCATCACCACCTCCTATTCCACCACCAGTAGCACCACCAGCTACTTCCAGTGAGAACAAGAATGCTGGTACGTGTACTATATGAAGACACCATTTATACGAGGCACAATTAGGAACATAATCGCCGGGTGATTCATGTATATAATCGTATTACAGGGAAAGCCGATGTCGTTTTTGTCGTGGATATCTCCAGTGGAGTTGGAAAGAAAGACTTTAAAGCTACAACTGACTTCATTGCCAATGCTGTTAGCCAAATTGGCATGGGAGAAGAAAAATTAAATATTGGTCTTGTTGTTGCCGGAAAGAAAACAGCTAAACTGTTTGGATTATCTGATCATAAAGATGATAAATCTTTGAAAGCAAAGTTGGATAAACTAAGTAAGAAATATCCAGTTGGTAGTGGTTTATGCTACGTTGGTAAAGCATTGAAGATTGTCAACTCAAACGTGATCGGTGCTAGTAAACGTAAAGATGCTGCCAAAGTTGTTGTTACTTTATTGGCTTCTGAATCAAAAGACGAACCACAACCAGCTGCACTAGCATTGAAAAAGTCTGGTGTCACATCCATTGTTGTACCAATTGGATCAAGTTTCTTGCAATCTGAAGTGGATGCTATAGCAACATCAGCTGATCATCAAGTACCAAAAGTTGACTTCACTGGTCTTGCTGGTGCTCTGCCTGCAACCGTTGATATATTGAAGAAAGGTAAACGCTAATAAAGGACCAAATATTTCAACTGTTCTATCTCCGAGTACTTTGTATATTAATATTATTGCACTATTCGTTTCAAGCTATTGGTTTACCAGACAGTTCAGGCAATCTACCAGGTGGACAGAAAATTAAACCTCTGAAGTCTGATGGTACGTTTTGCTCATATTAATACCATATTATCGTTGGGTTATTATTTCAAACTTTTATAAATGACGAAAAACATTAAATCAATGGACCTTTCTTCTCTTTTAATTAGCTGATCTAGTGTTTGCTGTCTGTGCTTCGAGTAAAGTAAAGGAAGGTGATTTCAAGAAACTAAAAGAATTCGCGAAATCAGTGTATCAGTCCTTCACAATCTCCGATCAAGACATGAAAGTTGGGTTGTTTGTCTATGGTGGTAAAACGTATCAAAAATCAATCTCGTTAAAGCAATCTTCAGATACAAAATCTGTTGATAAGGTGTTTGAAAATGAGAAATATCTTGGTGCCAAGGGTATTACGTACACGGCAAAAATGATATCTGAGGTCGATATGATGTTTGAGAAAGAAGCTCGAGCTGATACTGCCAACGTCTTTGTGATCTTTGTACCAAAAAACACGAAGTTTTCCAAAGTATCTCGCCAAGCTATTGATAAATTAAAAGCAAGAGCAACTATCATTCCGATGGGAGTTGGTGAGAAAGTGAACAAGAAAATAATCAGTTCATTGGCATCTTCCCAAGACAACAGCTTCACTGATGTCAACTATGATTCCATTTCCGCATACACACCAACTATTGTAGCTATCATCAAGAAACGTGAGTAAACTTAACACAGAAATGAGTAACACGTTCCAGGTATACAGTATTGGAGTAAAGTCCAATGTTGCTTTGTTAGTATTGGGAAAAATTCACCCTCAATGACAAATTTTCTTTCTTTTTTTCATTCATTTAGTCATGAATCCTTCTGAAAAAATCACAATCCCGACTCCTGTTCTCCCTCCAGTCACACCCAAACCACAACCAGCAATTTTACCTCCGGTTATTTCACCACCTGTTATTGTACCCCCTCCCCAACCAAAACCACAAGTTCTACCACCACCAATTCCATCTCCAAATCCTAAACCAGCTGTACTTCCGGTCATACCACCACAAGTTATACCACCAGCACCGAAACCAAAACCTGCCCCAGCAATTGTTCTCACTCAACCACAAAGTAAGTGTAAAATGAACGACCAAGCGATCGACTGAATGACCAATGAAGTATCTTGCTTTGTAGATCATGAATATCATTTGACAGTGTTCACTGGAAAGCATGGTGACAAAGAAATGAAAGCTAATGCTTTTGCGATTGTTTCTGGGGAAAATGGTGACACCAAAGAACTTGAACTGAAGAAGAAGGGTGTCAACTCTTTCAGTCAAAAATCGTTAGTAACTCATTCATTGTACATAAATTCATTCACTGTATCATATCGATATTGAAAACCTGTTTTCCTTTCAGGGCTGTTGCATTTGGTTTCATCAATGTTGATTTAGGATCATTGAGTTCAGTTACAATACGTCATGACAATAAAGGCGGATCATCTTCATGGTTTATTGAATTAGTATGTTTTAGTATAATTAATAACATCTATCACCTCCAAATTCTAAATCACATCCAACTTCTATATTCTCAATTAGATCATCGTCACTGATTCAACAACTGGCGACAAGTATATTTTCCCTGGTGGACAATTCCTTGACAGAAATAAGGGAGACAAGAAACTGTCAAAAACTTTACCACAAGGTGTGATGATAAACTAATGGCTTATGATCATGAATGGTCATACGACATGCACGTCTTACAAAGCCGTGGAATCTACTCGCTGTTGGTGAAATAACATAGTATCTAACTCGAAGTCCGTTGATTTTCAGGCGAAAAAATTACTGGCAAACAACAAGATAAGCTTGACGAATGGTGTCATAAGAATGTGAAAACAAAAGAAAGCGACAAACTTATTGCTCTCTTTGATTATGAGCGCAAGTATACAAAGAAACAATGGAGATGTTATCGTCCAAGTGCATTGATCCCTGAAAAGACAGCATATAATAGTAGAAAGAAAAGTAAACAATATTTCACAAGAAATCTTCATCTTAAAAATGTCCTTCAAAAACGTGAGTTTCAAATGTCATCTTTCTTCTTCAACCAACTTGTTGCCCTGAGAAGATGTTTCAGAATGGTGTACATTATCTCCTAAATTATTTTTAAGTACGGAAAGAGAAAGAAGAGGAGGAAAAGAAATCGGAACCAGGTTTGAATCGTCAAGTATGGAATGGTATTGGAGGACTTTCTCTTGGTAATCTCATGGCTGATTCGCGTTTCCCTGATACACCTGATGAAACATCCAAACTCTCGATGTTTGATGGTCCGAAAAATGCAGGCGATAATTACGGATCAAAAATTTATGGTTTCTTCCGCGTAAGTTAAAATACTCTTATCTAGCTTCAGTACAGATGTGTACGCTAAACACCAATGACGTTAATGATTGTTTCAGCCCACAATAACTGGTGAATACACGTTTTACATTGCTGGAGATGACGAATGTGAATTCTGGTTGAGTCGTGATGAAGATAAAGCAAATGTGGAGTTGAGAGCAAAGATTAAAAAAAGCACAAGAATTCGTCAACCATGGACTGCCTATCAACAATGGAACAGGTACGGTTTTAAGACTATTCAGATAATGGAAACAATGTCCATTCAACACCAAACATAACGGACAAAATTGATCTCTCGTTGACTAAACTGTCTATATAATTATATTTGTTTTGTTAATTTCCACTCTTTCCACCAAATTAAGATATCCTGATGACCAAACTAGTGAGAAAATTCCTCTTGAAGCAGGAAAGTCTTACTATATGAAAGCTATCCACAAGGAAGGTGGTGGTGGTGATCACATTAGTGTTGGTGTGAGATATCCTGATGGTACCTTTGACAGACCAATGTCCAAGAATATTTTCCTGAATCCACGTAAGATCTCAATATTCAAAACATGCTCCGATTAATGCGGAATTGTGATGATAACTTTTCTGCACTTGACTGTTTCAAACTAAAAATGAACAATGTTTTTTTGTAGCGCCAGCTAATACACAGACTCCGGATGGAACAACACAAGGACCACCAGGGCAACCGGAATGTAAGAATACTTGCTGAAGTAGTGGAGTCGTTCCGACTATCCTAAAATGCCTTCGTCTGCTTTTTACAGTTGCTAAAAACCGTATAAAATATGAAATATGGCGAAATCTTCAACGGAATGATATATCTGTGATGTTAGACGATACACGGTTCCCATACGAGCCTGATAGCACAGAATATCTGACTGATCTATCATTGATTCAGAAGAAGACGGATAACTTTGGCTGCAAAATAACAGCGTATTATAGGGTACAATAAACCTTATCTTAAAACCTCCTTGCTCATCTTATTCTCAATGTCCTTCTCTATTTTCTTTTCAATACGTTGAATATGTTATTTTTAATACAGGCTCCCGAAACTGGAAACTATATCTTCTCTCTGACAAACGACGATGCTGCAGAGTTTTGGTTGAGTTTCAATGATGCACCTATTGATGCCAAGCTACGTATTTCCAGTCCTAATGCAATATCCAGTAGCACCTTCAAGTGAGTATTACTGCATTTTAATCAATCAATAGTTTCAAAGCTGTAATATTTTCAA